>JAVJIF010014306.1:0-117178 GCA_038442645.1 Agave tequilana | reverse complement strand
CATCAGATCTATGTCACGATCACGGGCTAATCTAGCCTGAGTCATGGCGGTAAGTCTTTCATAGTCGATAGGGCATCATTCTGTGATTGGACTTGAAAAGATGAAGTGTAATCATGATGAAGTTGTGAGTCGGTGGACTCACGCATAATCATGTCTGCGATTGATAGTAATTGTTGCTTGGACTCATGCATACTTATCATTTCCCCGATAGATGGTATTCTATTCTGAATGGGTGGAGAGTATGACTCTTGGGAATATTGTGGACAAGGTGGAGACGGAGGACAAGTCGGTTGAAAATTGGACTCGGGGGAAGCGAAACCTCATGAACTCTGTGAAGAGTTGAAAGTATGAAAATTATGGTCTAAGATGGGGGTAAATGGGTTATATTCATTCGGATAAGACCATTCCGGCACACTAGGTTGGTCAAAATTATGATATGCCGGTTGGTAATATCCGAAAAAGGTGTGTAATATGGATTAAAATTGAAAAAAATTGTTATATGCCATATCACACAAACACAAACAAAAAAAAGAAAACAAACAAATAAGCAAACAAAAAGAAAAAAAAATTCAACCTAAGTTAGGGTAGACCTATGACCTAGACGACTCATAACTGGTTAGACTGTCCACGGGAGGTAGGGTGCAGACTTGACCACAAGTTAATCAGCCAGGTCAGGGCAAGATGGTGGGAGGTTTTCCGTCAAAAACGTTCCTTAATTAAGTAACCACCAACCTTCGGGGCTTCGGCCCTCAATCCCTTCCTAGACATGATTTGGCAGGAGTCAATTTCCAGCACCATTCCCCTTAGGATAATCTTCTAATTGAGTCCGAGAGTCCTTAGGGCCAACGTCTACTAATTTTAAGTTAGGCTTGGGTTAGTGAGTGCTTGGATATGATTTTGGCTAAGGAAGGGTGATGAAATCCCCACCTTATCTTGTTAATGGGTTATGCCCTTAAGATGAATTTGTGCAAGTGTACAAAATATGTAAATAAGATTCACTCAAAGCATCAACCAAGATGTGAGTCCTATTCTACATGCAATGCGAAACGTACCTTGCTCCAGCACTCTTCAACAGTAAAAAAGGAATGAAAAGACACGTGCCTAATAGCAAACGTCTAATCAATTTTTAACTTTAACAACAATTTTTTTTACTGTTGAATAATTAGCAGTAGACAGGGTTATCACAGAACAAAACTAACAGAGCAAAAAATAGATATTGCAATTTTAGCAACCTGCAGAAAACAGAGTCAGTAATTCACTGCTACTGCCGCGGATCCGCGGCTATTGCCGCGTTTGCGCGGCAAAGTAGCAGGCTCTGCCTGCTCGCCTTCGAGGCAGAGGCACAGAGTTGCTATATGTCCACTTCTGTTGTGTTTTTCTGTTCTCCCAACCTGCAAACGAAAAGAATAAAAAGAATTAGTTAATAATATTTTTTATTATTTAGAGAGAAACTACCGTCCCTCCCGGCAACGGCGCCAAAATTTTGATTGAGGTTTTACCTGCACACAAAAATAAGATGTTAGATTTAGAAGTAGTTGTGCAAGGTTCTCAATTCTAATCCGCGGTAGCAAAGGCTATGCGGGTCGTGATCCTCAAGGGAGGGACTGCGATGGAAGCGTTTAAGCAAGTTATCTCTCTTTTTTTTCTTTTTATTATTAGCAGTGGTATTTACAATGAATAGTATTTACAATGAAGTGAAGAAAAGAATTGTGGAAGTGTGGATCAAAACTAAAGAAAGAAAATAAAGAAAACACTACGAACCTCTTCAGCTGCTTACCTTTGATCCGTGCGATGATTTACCTTTTCTCGGAAGACTTGCAAGTATGGCGTATAGGAAGTTAATCGCCATAAGCCATCAAGGGATCTTCGTTGGCTAGGCAGGTCTCGAAGCAGTTGGTCTCATTGTTCACAAGGCATTAGAGAACAAATAGAAGAAAGAAAATAGAAACAGAGAAACACAAGAATAAATAAGAGATGAAAAACATAAAATAATAACAAAAACGAACCTAAACGGATTTCATTAACAATGGAAGATAAGCGGGCTTATACCGCTGTCACCTCAGTACAAGCGAAGACCCATCCTCCATGAAAGTTCCTCAACTCTCAGTTACAAATTTACAAATAAAAACGAAAATAAAATCTAACCTAAAAACTAAACCCTAGCTTTTGGCCCTTTGCTGGATGCTGGACTCTCTGTACGTGCACTGCAGGGGGTATTTATAGGTGCAGAGGGGCGAAGAGTCCGGATAAAGTTGCCCACGAAATCTGGTAGCCAGATAAGATCAGATTTGCCGCAGAATTGCGGCTTTTGCCGCAGAATTGCAGCATTTTTGTGGAATCTGGCCACGCGCTTGGCGCGTGGCTTTTCGGTCCATCCATCTGGGCGCCTGCTTCTGGAAGCTGCATCCTGGCTCTTTATCGTGGGATATGGATATAAACTTGAGATCAAGTTATCTAGATTTGAAATCTTCCCATCTCTTTTGAACGAATTTCCTTATCTCTGCATCTTATCTTGGCTTTTATCCTCATCTGCAAGAGTTTAGGGTTGGGTAGAAGTCTATCCTTCCCCATCATCTTGATATTGCAACTTAGCCCTTGTATATTTGCACTTGACAATGATATTTGCACTTTTGCACTTGGGCTTCAAATGTGGGCTTTTGGGCTTCATTAAGCTTTATATTATTTAAAATAATAATTCGAGGCTGCACACAATAAATAATAAAAATAATAATTGTGCAGAATTAAATGAATAATATGAAATGTGATGGTAAATGTTATGATAAAAAATGCACTTTTGACTACCAATCACACATGCTCAGTGCAATCGCGTGACCTGCGAAAGTGGTCTAATAATCCTTAGTATAGTTTAGTTGTTTTGCCGAGGACGAGCAAAAGATAGCTTTGGGGGAATGATTGGTCGCTAATGTTGCATATTTAGTATCATATTTCCATACTTGTTAAGAATAAAAACTTTGCATTGTCCTAATAATTGTTTGAATTATTTGCAGGCCCAATCTTTAAGGAGATGAAGAGAAATGAGCCCAAAGCCACCAAAATCTGAATTAAATCAGAATTAATTCGCACTCAGTAAATTAGGGCAAAATCAAGAGGTTGAAAACCGGTTGAGAAGAATCCTCTCAGAACGATCGGTTAAAGCTAAGAATCAAGGTCATTTCGTCAGAATCCGGGACTCAAACTGAAAAACCAAACTCCAGATAAAGTCCAGAGGGCGAAACCAGGGACCCACCCACAGGGGTGTCCACTTGGCCACCCCTCTCCCGCGGAACGCAGCCACCAGCCGCGTTTCTCGGCCACAAAATTGGGGATTTAGGGGGAGCGTTTGCTTCCCTCTCTCCCGGGATCTTTTTTGTTTTTTTTTGCCTATAAAAGGCCTTTCTTTGCTGTGAAAAGGCTGAACTAGACGACCATGCAGAGTTAGGGTTTAGACAAGTTTTTCATTCTTAGTTTAGGTTTTGTTTTTCTTGTTCATGTAATTTAGTTTTTATTTATGTAATTCAGAGGAGATCGACTTTCATTGAAGAACAAGAATGAAGCTTGAGCTAAAAGTGACAATGGTGTAAGGTTTATTCTTTCTTTGATCGTTATGAAATTGAATCGATGTTCTTCTTCGTAGGTATTTTTAGTTTTCTTCTTCTTCTTATCTTTCTACTTCACCTTTTCTTTTGGTACAACTCTTCCAAGTGAGTCTAAAGCATCGAAAGAGCTTGCTTTTGCGAGTGCCACCGATAGCTCATGACGATGAAATGTGAGGTCTCTCTGTATCATTCATGCTTGAGTCTCTTGATGAGTAATGTGGGAAGAGACTAAAAATTGACTCTTATGGGCTATGCGCTGATTGCCTCCAATTCAAGGTAACATCGTCGCTAATGATTCAAGGTAAGCTTTTGGTGAAAAGAAGGTGAGTAATTGTTTTATTTCTTTCTTTCTTTTTTCTGTAAATTAAATCACCAACATTACCTCTTCCAAATCATCCTTTTCACTTCCTGTAAATAATCATTTGTACATAGTCGCTTTCGCCGTTTTCTGATTTTTCCACCTTCTTCATCTCTCATTTTCTTCTAACTTTAACATAACTTTCTTTTTTAATTTTTTAACTTAAAACAGAAGAGAACTCTCGTTTGGTTTCATAACGATTTCAATAAAGAAAGTAAACGCTTCTATCGCAAAACCCTCCTTGTGAATCACGACCCGCATAGCCACTTGCTATAGCGGTAAGAATTGAGCACTTGCACATCCTAATCTTAAGTTCTAAAAATCTGTATTTTTTTTTGCAGGTTTAGCTCCAATCAAATTTGCGGCGTTGGCCGCGGATCCGAAAAAGAGTTGAGTGTAATATGGATTATATTGCAGTTGAAAAAATTGTTATCATAGGCCATATCACACAATGGAATACAAACAAAAAGAAAGAAAAACAAACAAATAAACAAACAAAGAAAAAAGAAAAATTCTAACCTAAGTTAAGGTAGACCTATGACCTAGACGACTCCTAACTGGTTAGACTGTCCAGGGAGGTCCAATGCAGACTTTGACCACAGCTAATCAGTCAGTCAGGGCAAGGTTGGTGGGAGGGTTTCCGTCAAAGACGTTCTTAATTAAATAACCACCAACCTTCGGGCTTTCGGCCCTTAATCCTTTCCTAGACACTGATTTTGCAGGAGTCAAATTCTAACACTTTTTCCCCTTAGGATAATCTCCTAATTGAGTCCGAGATGTCCCTAGGGCCAACGTCTACTCATTTAAGTTAGGCTTGGGTTAGTGAGCGCTGGAATCTGATTTTTGGGCGAAGGAAGGGTGATAAATCCCCACCTTATCTTGTTAATGGGTGGTGCCCTTATTATGTTTGTGCAAGTGTACAGGATATGTAAATAAGATTCACTCAAGTGATAAAAATCAACCAAGAGATGAGTCCTATTCTACATGCAATGCGAACGTACCTTGCTTCAGCACTCTTCAACAGAAAATAAATGAATTGAAAGACACGTGCCTAAAATGCAAACGTCTAATCATTTTTTATCTTTCAACAAATGTTTAGTTGATTATTAGCAGGCTTATGTGATGGCATATAAGAAAAAGTAAAGTTGCAGAAAACTACAATTTGCAAAGCAAGCAGCCCTGCAAAAAGAACGTAGTAGTCCACTCCTTTTTGCCGCGTTTTCGCGGCGTTGGCCGCGGATCTGTGGCAAAGCAGAGGGCACTTGGTCTCTGCTTTCTAGAGCAGAGGCCAAGGCCACTTATATGTTACTGCAACTTTAATTTTCCTGCTTGCTTGCCCTTTAACCTGCAACAAGAGAAGAAAATTCGTTTTAGTTCTAAAAAATTTTCAATAAAAATTCAGATTCAATAAAAACGTTACCCTCCCCGGCAACGGCGACAATTTGATTGGATCTAAACCTTGCACAAAAAATACAGAATTTAGAACTTAAGATTAGGATGTGCCAAGTGCTCAATTCTTACCGCTATAGCAAGTGGCTATGCGGGTCGTGATCCCCATGAGGATTTTGCGATAGAAGCGTTTACTTTCTTTATTGAAATCGTTATGAAACCAAACGAGAGTTCTTCTCTGTTTTTAAGTTAAAAATTAAGAAAAGAAAGTTATGTTAAAGTTAAAGAAAATGAGAGATGAAGAAGGTGAAAAAAATCAGAAAACGGCGAAAGCGACTATGTACAAATGATTATTACAAGGAGTGAAAAGGATGATTTGGAAGAGGTAATGTTGGTTTTAATTTACAGAAAAAAGAAAGAAAGAAATAAAATAATACCTCACCCCTTTTCACCAAAAGCTTACCTTGAATCATTAGCGACGATGTTACTTGAATTGGAGGCAATCAGCGCATAGCCCCATAAGAGTCGATTTTTTGGTCTCTTCCACATTACATCATCAAGATACTCAAGCATGAAATGATACAGAGAGACTCACAATTCCATCGTCATGAGCTATCGGTGGCACTCGCAAAAGTAATGCTCTTTCGATGCTTTAGACTCACTTAGAAGACAGTTGTACCAAAAAGAAAAGTGAAGTAGAAAGAAGAGAGAAGAAAACTAACAAAAGAAGTACATACGAAGAAAGAACATCGATTCGATTTCATAACGAATCAAAGAAAAGAAATAAACCTTACACCATTGTCACTTTAGCTCAAGCTTCATTCTTGTTCTTCGATGAAGTCGATCTCCTCTGAATTACATAAATAAAACTAAAATTACATGAACAAGAAAAACAAAAACCTAAACTAAGAAATGAAAAACTAGTCTAAACCCTAACTCTGCATGGTCGTCCCTTTTAGCACAAAGAATGGCCTTTTATAGGCAAAAAAACCCAACAAACAGAATCCCTGGCAGCTAGGACCATCCCTGCCACTCCTCCAGACTGACGATCAGTTTTTGATCGACTATCGGAACGAGATCCTGTGAAGCATCGCAAAAGGAGGTATCGCAAGATCTGCCCTATGCATCCGTTAATATGACAGAAGAGGACAAGCCGCGTAGGGACAGACGAGCGTCACATGCCGCTCCCTCTAGTCTCCAGATTTGAATTATAGTCCGGGTTGGCGAAGTCTTGGTACACAAAGAGGGTGTCTTCCGAAACACTAGATCTCAGGTCCGCAATACCCTATAGTTCTGAGCATCCAACCTCCTCAACTACAGTAACCTCGCTAGAACTAATGAGAAGACTATTCCAATGGTCTGATGAGGAGGACGAAGACTGTGGGTATGCCTCTCAGCGACAGTTAGCTCGGTACGAACGGATAGAGTATCAGTGAATATGGCTGATAACTGTAATGATGACCTCCATCGATGGTTGGAAGCTCAAGAGCAAACCTCTAAGGCCCAACAAGAAGCCTTGGACATATTCAACAGATGCTCGCCCAACCTCCTCACCAACCGGTAACAATAATACCGGGAGTAACCATGATGAAGAGAACATCATAGCCATGAACAACCAAAGACTGAGAAGTCAAAGGAAAATTCCTCTATGGACACTAAAGTTCTCAAAGGCATCCAAGCTCAGATCGCGTCCCTAACTCAGAGGGATGAACTAAAGAAAGTAGGGACAGTCCGTCCTTACCTTTGGAATGAGATTCAGTACCATACCCGCCGAAGTTCAACCACAATGTTACATACGTATGATGGTAAGAGCTCGCCAAACTAGCACATCTACTACTTCCGGTCTCAGACCGGTATTGTCATAGACAATGCTGCTATCATGGCCAGACTGTTCATTGGCACCTGAAGGGGGTAGCATTCTACTGGTTCCAAAGACTTCCTCCGGGCTCTATCAATTCTTGGATTGACCTAGAAACTCGATTTCTTTCTCATTTCTACGAGGATGATACCGAGATGCCATGGACAAACTTGTGGCCCAAAGGCTTCCACCCTAGTTTTGATGATAACTCATGTAGTATGTATAATAATAAGTTTGTCTTGTGTTGTTTAAGTTTCAGATCATTAACCAAGATATAGTGGTGATTAGCTTCTACAAGGAGTTTAGAAGCTTTTTATGTTGATTTCGGTGCCAAAGCTAAAGATCATACCTTTGCACTCGGTGGATCACGTTTGGGAGCAAGTCAACTTAAAGATGGAAGATCATCAGAAGACTTAGGTATCCTAATTTAGATAGTGTATTTAGATCCATTTGTAAAGCTAGTATAGTTGATATGCTCAAGTGCACATAACACACACGTTTTATGTTTTGGTTTTGGTTTCATGAATAGTAGATCAAACAAGTTTACTTTATTGCTATGTATATTAGATATGTTCTAGATATACATACATGCTTTAACTTGCTAGACAAACTTATTTTGACTATCCTATCACATGCAAAAAAATCAAGTTGATAAAAATACAAGTGTTGGTTTGATAAAATTTACAAGACTCAAAATGAATTGAATATGTTGATATATGTCTTGAAATTTTTATCACAAGTTTGTGTTTCAATATAAAATGTTTAAAACAAGTTTTAGGGATTTCAGAAAAGATAAAAGATTTTTTTATAAAATATTTTCCCAGTTTTTCTGACCCAAGTTTGTGCTGACAGGCCGGTCGGTCGACCCTGACGGTCGAACGCACCATGGGGCGGTCGACCCAAGGGTCCGACCGACGTGCACATACTTGTGCACGTCTGGCAGACACAAACTCGGTCGACCGTACGGATCGACCGGGTCCGAGAGCTTGCTCTCTGTTTGTTTGGGTCGACCGGACCGGCGACCGTGGTGCCCAACGGTCACATTTCTGACCGTTGGCGGTCGACCGGCTGGGACCGAGCAGCCTGTCGGCTTGCCAGCTCAGCCTAACGGCTAGTTTTCTGAGGGCCTATATAAACCCCATTTATTGGGATTTTGGCCAAGGTTTTTAGAGACAAAATTTCCAGACTTTCTCTACTTTTAAAAGAGTTTTAAAAAGAGTTTTGTGCCAAAAAGATTTATCTTTGTATTATTTTGGTTTTTGAAAATCAAAGAGAAAACTAGGTTTTGGGATATTGATTGATCTTTTATTTCTATCATATACAAGAGATTTACCAAGTAGTTTTTCTTTGTTGCTTGTTTTCAAAAACACCGTGTTCCACACTTGAGCTATCTTCTATCCTAATCTATTTAGGATCTTATTGTGGAAAAGAGAGAAAAGAGAAGTGTTTGAGGTTAAGCCTCTAAGTTGTAAACCCTCCTTACTTTGTTGTATCCCTCTTTGGTAGAGGTGATGATCGGAGTGGTGTTTGGATCCCTCTTCGGTAGAGGTGAGGTGATTGTTTTGTATGGTACGGGCCTTATCTCTTCGGTAGAGGTGGATTGGGTGTATAGCCTCGGTGGCTTTGTAAGGATTGAGAGAGGAGTTCGGTACTCCTATAGTGGATTGGAAAATCCTACACGGTGGGTATAGGCGGGGATGTAGAGCTAGGGGCTCGAACCTCGAAACATATCTTGTCTTAGCGTTTGATCCAATATCTCTCAACTCACTCTCTCTCTTTACATTGTGCAAAGCATCATTCATAACTTCATATCATATTTGCTTGTGTTGAGCATAATTCATATTGCAATATCATATCTATTTGCTTGTGTTGTCCTTGCAGTAATTCACATTGCTTATTTCATTATATGCTTGGATTGCTTGTGTGTGTGCCTCACTATACTTAACCACAAGAGCTTCACATAGCACCTCAACCCATTCAAGGGGAATCAAGAGGAGTTAGTCCAGAGCCCTTCACGGGGAATTCGGCTACACTTGTGTGTTGTATTAAGTGTGTTTGCAAGAATAGTTTTAAGCTTCCGCATTTAGAGCACTTAGTCACTAGATTAGCACTTGCACCTATTCAACCCCCTCTATGTGTTTTTCAATTGGTATCAGAGCTAGTGCTCCTGATAATAGGCTTAACATCCTAGAGTGAGATCCATTTGGTTGCTAATCTATTGTTTGCATTTTTGTTTGCACACTCATATAGTTCACCATGGCCTTCATGACCCCACCTATGTTTGACCTTCCAACATTGTGTTTGGAAGATTAGAATGACTGTTTATTTACAAACCCTAGGATATAAATTTACCTTGCCATTACCAAGGAAT
The DNA here is from genome assembly GCA_038442645.1 of Agave tequilana. Classification (NCBI taxonomy): domain Eukaryota; kingdom Viridiplantae; phylum Streptophyta; class Magnoliopsida; order Asparagales; family Asparagaceae; genus Agave; species Agave tequilana. The sequence goes on along the minus strand of JAVJIF010014306.1, from coordinate 107,606 downwards.
CCTTCCTTAGTGATAACGAGCATATAGGGGCCAATGCACAAGCCCTTGAGGCCATTAGAAGCACATTACCTAAAGAATATCTTTTACTTGCTTCTACTTTGATTCCGCATTTGCAGTGTGGAACATGTTGACAAACCACACCACCTCCAAGCTTCAATTGCCAAATCAACCGGAGGAGTCTAGTGGAGAATCCAACTCTCAATGCTTAATGGTCCAAGGGAATGACTCCCTTGAGGTACATTCGGAATCTCAACTAGATAGTAATGATTCTGCTAGTTCTTCAAATGATTATGTTGATCCTCATGCTTGAATGAAGAACTATCTATTGTTTGTGAAAAATAATAGAAAAATATAATTTGTTGAAAAAGAAGAGTCTAGGAATTGAAAAAGAAAATAAGAGTCTGCATGCTAGACTTAACAATATTTTTCAAGAGAAGGTTGAGGCTATAATGAAAGGGATTCATTGAGATCTCAATTAGAACTTGCACTTAAAGAAAATGAGTTTTTAAAATCTAAAATGATTGCCATGCTATTTTGAAGAAAAATAAAAATTGTCTTCAAAAGTTGATTTGTTTTAAAGGAGAATGTTGCTTTGAAAAATAAAATTATTTCTATTTCAAATGATTTAGATGTGTGTTTAAAGAAAAACATTATTTTGCAAAATAAGATGGATGCACATGTTTGTCATGCTAGTGTAGCTTCTTCATCTAGTCTACCTAAGCATGTACTCTTCTTCTAAGATTAATGATGATATTTGTATGTTAAAAAGAGAGTAGATTGTTTGGGCTCTACTATGAGCCAATGTGCCATGAACCACTCACGTTTGGAAACCTTGGTTCGAAAGAAACAAGTTCCATTCTTATGCATGCACACCCTCCACGCATACACATGCTCTCACGGACACCATCACACGTATGCTCATGTGTACACTTGTACACATTGTGGACGTAAGGGCCACCTTGCTAAATTTTGCTTTGATAGATTACATAATGTAAATTAGCAAAGAAATTTATTTGGGTTAGAGAAGGTACTAACCCCCATGGACCCAATAAGATATGGGTACCAAAGACCACCCCTCCTATTTTGATGTAGGTGTGGGCTCTCACATGACGTGAGAGTGATGACACCTTGGAGTGGATGCGTTTCGAGCTAAAGGAAATCATTTGGATGCATCACTTTCAAGGGAAAGTTTGGTGGAGATGACCACCATTGTTTTGGGACAAGGAGAGTTGCTTCTTCATTTTGGTAACAATCCTTTACTCCCATTTATTATTTTACATGCTTTCATAATTAAAATTTATAGCATGTTTTGATGTTTTATAGCATGTTTCATTGTCTTTGGATTAGTATGTAAAGACCATGTTTATTAGATCCTTGACATCCATGCATAGTATTTGAGACAACATGCTTATATGAACCCATACTAGTGTTCTCACTTTTGTTTAAGCTATAATGTACATCATGAATCTAATACATGTGAAATTACATAGTAATCATGTTTTAGTTTTATCATGATGATTTTTATCGTGTTTTGATACTTCATGTTAAGATTACTTGTTTAGATGTTAATTTTCATTAAGACTAGGATTTATACTTGTGCATTAGTGGGCCACAAATAAATCTATATATGTGGGCTTGATGCTTATTTGAACCCATTAGATGTGTGCTAGTATAGTCTAGTTTTGATGATTTATATATTTCAAACTTGTATTCCATTTTTGAATTTGTTTTATGAGTTTTCACTTCATGTATATGTTTGTATTGCCAAACTTTAAGATATACATGTATACCCCTTGAGTCATTTGCCTTTCATGCAAATCTATATATTTGAACTCAATTGTGTTTAGGAATATGTATGTATACTTATTGTGTTGACAATTCATACATATACCATGAAATGAAATTTGTTTTGATGAAGATTTAGTTTTCTTGATTTTGTGTTTAATTGTTTAATTTCATGCATATGTCTATCTTGTCCAAACTATTAGATATACATGATATCCTTTGAGCCCACGTGCCTTCATGCATATACATTTGTGGACTCTTTATGTTTTGGATATGTATGTATACTTTAGTTTGTATTAGACATACATATGCCTTGAAGAAAATAGTTTAGATAATTTTTATGCTATCATGTTTTCTTGTTTAAGGAATAATTGAGCTAATGAAAAAAAATCATGATTATGATATTCACACTTTATTAGTACACTCACATTATGTTTGCTCATGTTTTGTTCATGAGTTATATTTACGCTTAATGGCTTAGAGTGTTGAATTTCATGTGGATTTCTTTTCATGAAAAATAATTTGTTTATTCCTTGCTTGAAGGATTTCGTACTAGTTAACAAATTTCCATTTTAACTAGTTCGTATTCTTCACTTTGGTAGATTTTTTTTCAACGTTCTCTATTTTCAAATCTTTTTGAAAACCCTACCCTTAATGGGAGGATGGATGGGAGATCATGTTCATGTATGCTTTAAAATGAAAATCATTTAAAACTTGAACCTTGATTGGGAGGTATAGTAATATGATGTATACACTTGAACTTATTTTTATGTCAATTGGTATCATTGAACTCTTTCAATTGGTATCATTTTGATTTTTTTTGTATACTCATATGTTTATTGTGTATGTATATTTTCAATTGGTATCATCTATTAGTGTTTGGTACTCATTCCATTTCATACACATATACTTATTTTATTTGTGCTACTATATTTCTATATCTTAAGCACAAATCTTTTTATGCTAAAGCTTGAGCTTCAACTTCATTTCAATTGATTTAGTTTTTCAATGGTATCTTATTTCAAGCCTACGCATAGTTTTGTTGGTATTTCATAAAGGGGGAGAAAATTCGTTTTTCATATTTCAATTGGTTCTTGTATCTCCACTCCCTTACTTTATGATAGAAAATAGTCATTTCAATTGTTTTATTTGGATTAAAAAGAAAAATACTATCTTTTGATATCAAGATGTCTTGTGTTTTAAATTAGTATCTGAAAATTTTGTTTAAAGTAAAATACAAAAGTTTTGATTTATATTTCTTATATGCAAGGAGAGCTTAACATCTCTTCTACATATAGATTCATGTTGAGTATTGTGTATTGAAGAGCTTAACATCTCTTCTTTATGTGGTACACGTGTGTAGGGGGAGCTTCACACTCCTCTTATGCATTACATAATGTGTGTTATGTGAACTAGGGCTTAACATCCCTCCTTCATGTAATGCATATGTGTAGGGAAGCTAACTTAGCGTCTTCCTCTTCATGAATGTATATAGCATATAACATTTATTGATCTTTGTATTTTTTTTTCAATTGGTATCAAGATGCTTCATTGACCTATTTTCAATTGATATCATGTTTTTATAGTCACCCCTTATTGACCTTATTTTTTTTTTTAGACAAAAAGGGGGAGAACATTGTTTTTTATTGTTTTGATTGACAAAAGGGGGAGAAAGATTTTTACCCCTCATTTTATTTATTGTTTTGATTGTTTACCCCTTTGTTGATGATTGACAAAAGGGGGAGAAAGATTTTGAGTTTTATATATGCATATTTATGTTTTTGCATATATTAAGTTTAATATAGTTTAATGTTAATTGATCTCTAGAACATGTTTTGTTTTGAATATTTCATTTGGTATCTAGAGCATCTAGAAAATGTTTATTTGCTTTATGCATGTTGATGCATACATATTTTGAGTATGCATGTTTGGAATCACCATGTTCATGCATAACAATAATACATAAAGATTTGTGTTTCATGTTTGTTTGAAAAATTTAAATTGGTATGCATTGTCATTCATTACATATTTATGTTTATTTGTCTATGCATGAGTTAGGGGGAGCTTCTTTGAACCTTAACTTTAATCCATGCATATATAACTCCATGAGTTTTGTCATCATCAAAAAGGGGAGATTGTTGGCCCAAAGGCCTTCCACCCTAGTTTTGATGATGATTAACTCATGTAGTTATGTTTACTAATAATCTTGTGTTGTTTAAGTTTCAGATCATTAACCAAGATATTAGGGTGATTAGCTTCTACAAGGAGTTTAGAAGCTTTTCATATTGATTCTGGTGCCAAAGCTTAAAGATCATACCTTTGCACTCGGTGGATCACGTTTGGGAGCAAGTCAACTTGAAGATGGAAGATCATCAAGAAGACTTAGGTATCCTAGTTTAGATAGTGTGTTTTAGATCCATTTGTAAAGCTTAGTACAGTTGATATGCTCAAGTGCACATAACACACACGTTTTATGTTTTGGTTTTGGTTTTCATGAATAGTAGATCAAAATTATTTCTATGTATATTAGATATGTTCTGACCCAAGTTTGTATATTAGATATGTTCTAGATATACATACATGCTTTAAACTTGCTAGACAAACTTATTTTGACACTTATTTTTGTACTTTATTTCTATGTATATTAGATATGTTCTAGATATACATACATGCTTTAAACTTGCTAGACAAACTTATTTGACTATCCTATTCATGTATTGAAAAATCAAGTTTGATAAAAATATAAGTGTTGGTTTTGATAAAATTTACAAGACTCAAAAATGAATTGAATATGTTGATATATGTCTTGAAATTTTTATCACAAGTTTGTTTTCAATATAAAATGTTAAAACAAGTTTTATGGGATTTTCAGAAAAGATAAAAGATTTTTATAAAATATTTTTCCCAGTTTTTCTGACCCAAGTTTGTGCTGACAGGCCGGTCGATCGACCCTGACGGTCGACCGCACCATGGGGCCGGTCGATCCCAAGGGTCGACCGACGTGCACAGACTTGTGCACGTCTGGCAGACACAAACTCGGTCGACCGTACGGGTCGACCGGGTCCGAGAGCTCTGCTCTCTGTTTGTTTGGGTCGACGGGCCGGTCGACCGTGGTTGCCCAACGGTCACATTTCTGACCGTTGGCGGTCGACCCGGCCGGTCGACCGTCAGCCTGTCAGGCTGCCAGCTCAGCCTAACGGCTAGTTTTCTGATGGGCCTATATAAACCCTATTTTTTTGGGATTTTGGCCAAGGTTTTTAGAGACAAAATTTCCAGACTTTCTCTACTGTTTTAAAAGAGTTTTAAAAAGAGTTTTGTGCCAAAAAGATTTATCTTTGTATTGTTTGGGTTTTTGGAAAATCAAAGAAAACTAGGTTTTGGGATATTGATTTGATCTTTTATTTCTAGCATATACAAGAGATTTCCCAAGTAGTTTTTCTTTGTTGCTTGTTTCCATAAACACCTTGTTTCCACACTTGAGCTATCTTCTATCCTAATCTATTTAGGATCTTGTTTTGTGGAAAAGAGAGAAAAGAGAAGTGTTTGAGGTTAAGCCTCTAAGTTGTAAACCCTCCTTGCTTTTGTTGTATCCCTCTTTGGTAGAGGTTGATCGGAGTGGTGTTTGGATCCCTCTTCGGTAGAGGTGATTGTGTTTTGTATTGGCTACGGGCCTTATCCCTCTTCGGTAGAGGTGGATTATGGTTGTATAGCCTCGGTGGCTTTGTAAGGATTGAGAGAGGAGTTCGGTACTCCTATAGCGGATTGGAAATCCTACACGGTGGTGTAGGCGGGGATGTAGAGCTAGGGGCTCGAACCTCGAAACATATCTTGTCTTAGCGTTTGATCCAATATCTCTCAACTCACTCTCTCTCTTTACATTGTGCAAAGCATCATTCATAACTTCATATCATATTTGCTTGTGTTGAGTATAATTCATATTGCCATATCATATCTATTTGCTTGTGTTCTCCTTGCATTAATTCACATTGCTTATTCATTATATGCTTGGATTGCTTGTGTGTGTGCCTCACTTATACTTAACCACAAGAGCTTCACATAGCACCTCAACCCATTCAAGGGGAATCAAGAGGAGTTAGTCCAGAGCCCTTCACGGGGAATTCGGCTACACTTGTGTGTTGTATTAAGTGTGTTGCAAGAATAGTTTTAAGCTTCCGCATTTAGAGCACTTAGTTCACTAGATTAGCACTTGCACCTATTCACCCCCCTCTAGGTGTTTTTTCAAAACTCCTCTCTACCGTACAGAAGAAGAGCGAATCTATCCGCGACTATATTGAACAGTTCAGAAACTTATCTTTGATGTGCCCAGCAGGGATGCCATTACCATACTCTTGCAGACATGCAGGCATAACTTTCTCGACCAAGTAGAGATTCGTATAGGGGCTGTCAAAGCCCATACCTGGGAGGAACTAGTTGAACAAGCTGAGATAGCCGAAAAGTCGGCTAAGAAGTTCGAACCATCTATCCCTAAAGGCAAATGGGGTATGAATAATAAAGAACGCAGAGGCATGGCACAGTCTTCTTAAGCCAAAGGGAAAGAAACTATGTCCGTTGAATTATCACAGGACGTTCAGTCGAAGGCCAAGAAGAGCGGCTTCAATAATCAGGAGTCTAAGTTTCCTCCGAAACAGTACTCCTTTAAAGACGAACAGGTGGTCGCAATATTCCATTTACTCCACAAAGGGAATAAATTGAAGCTACCGGATACTCACGTCCTAATGAAGTAGGACGCACGAACGATCCCAACTATTTCCTCTTTCATAGGATGGTTCATCATCCTACTGATAAGTGCTTTGTCCTCAAGGATAAAATTCAAGCTTTAGTCGACGCTGGAGTTTTGACTTTGAAATCAGAGCAAAATAAAGTCACTGCAAATATGGTGACTCTCGAGTTCGACAAAACCCCAAAAGTCACAGTTCCTGATGGGATCTTTCCAATCCCTGCACCACGGCTGGAAGTTAAGCATCCTTCAGCTAAAACTCAAGAGAATAAGGGTCTTATTCCCTTGACGCTGGAGACAGGGAAAATCATGTGGATACACCCAAACCTTGTCTAAGACGAACAATGGGATTCGATGAAATCCAAGTCGAAGGGCAAATCTTGCAATGTTGTCTCCGTCCTGCCGGATGATGGCAATCTCACATCAGCTTCTCTCAGCGATTCTGAAGGGGAAAAGCACGCTTGCACGATGCAGGCTGATGTACCTCAGCCGACAGGTACTCAATCTGAAAAATCATACTTAAAACAGTATGAGAAAGCTACTGACGAGACACAACAGCAGACAATGTCAGTACAAATATCCACACTGGTTCCGCTCCCGACAATGAAAAAAGAGATGCGGAAAGAAATCCGGTTCGACCATGTCCTGAAGAGGCCTTCAGGACCAGGGCTTAACATGCCCTTTTGTTTTCACATATTGGCCAGCTGGCTAATATCCCAGCTCGTATTACCATACACGAGCTCCTTCGTCTCTCGAAAGAGACAAGAGAAGCACTCAGATATGCACTTCCTGAAGTATATACCAGAAATCCCTAAAGATGACGCTCAGTCTTCTTGATCCGAATGCCATCATATGTAATCAAAGGTACCTGCTATTACCTTCACAGCGGAGGATATGCTTCTCAAGGATAACAAACACGATCGACCTTTGTACTACACCGGATACATCGGTTCGACATGCATTGAAAGGGTACAGGTTGACCCGGGGTCTGCACTCAGTATCATCCCCAAAAGGCTCCTCTACTTCCTTGGCATACCACTATATAGGTTGTCCGCAACCACAACAACAATATACGATTTTAATGAAGGAAGTAGTCATCCGCTTGGAAAGATTCGACTCTGTTGCCGAATCGGGAGCCTGAAGTCAGAAGTGACGTGCTATGTCATTGACGCTGACACGTCGTACAACTTGTTACTAGGACGACCGTGGATCCACGCCAACTAGATTGTTCCCTCTACTCTGCACCAATGCTTCAAATATGTTGAAGATGATACAACAGTACGAACTGTCTTCGCTGAGAAGCAACCATTCAAAGGGGTGGAGAATTACTTTTCTGACGCTCTCCTGTATCAAGAGATCGGTGAAACATCAAAAGAATCATTGCCTGACGACGATGATAGTGGCAATGAGACGGATTCAGAATCTGAAGCAGACATGCCAGCAATTTTGATCGGTGAATCGATTGTAGCATGTCTTAATAATCCCCAATGTAACACTCGTTCTGAAGATGAGGGCGAATGTGCAATTAATGACAATATTTCCTTTGATTATCCTGTGAGCATCAAATTGCTTGAATCCATTATGGATAGTTCTCTGCACATGCCCTTACATAAATCAAGTGCATCAAGTACATCCGTGGAATCTATAGAAGGATCCGTTTTAGTGGTTCCTCCATCCAAAGAGGGTCAATTACCAATAATATTCAGTAAAGCCCAACTGCGAAGGTCTACAACCGCGGATTCAAGTTCAGACTCAGACACCCACAATTTTTCATTATGTGCAATTAGCGCACCATATGATAAGGAAAATGGGATACAACCTGCAGCACGGGAAGGGCCTAAATTTCGGAAAAGGAAGACGTGGTTTTCTGCGCAACTTCGTGCCAACAGGGAAACCAACAAATTACTATGATAACACACGCAGGGGGTTGGGATACGTTACACCTACACCACCAGCAACCTTTCAGTCCAAGGATGACAAACTGATCCCATCACACTCTGCCTCTTCCTCCGAATGGGACTCAGATGTCAGTGTAGGAACAATGTTCGAGAATCTCACCGTTAATATGACTTCAAGCAGCCAATTGGAGCCAGCGGAAGCTATTGATGAGGAACCATGGGCTCAGCAATTGGGTCTCTAGTGGGAAAAATGATTCGAACAGCACGAATCACCTACTGAAGACAATGTGATATAGGTTAACTTGGGTAGTCGAGATCACCCTAAACCCATCTTTATAAGTGAAAGCTTATCACTTATGGAAAAAGAAGAACTGATAGTACTCATAAAGGAGTATATAGATGTCTTTGCATGGAACTATGAAGACATGACGGACTTGATCCACAAGTAGCCATGGATCGTCTGAACATCAGACCTGACGTCAAGCCAGTCAAGCAGCAGCAACGTCAGTTTCGTCAGAACATTATGGAGGCTATTGAAATCGAAGTTCATAAGCTCATTGCATGCGACTTCATATGGGAGGAGCAACATCCAAATTGGGTTGCTAATATCGTTCCCATTCTCAAGAAGAATGGAAAGATACGGATCTGCATCGACTACCGTGATCTCAATATAGCCTGTCCTAAAGACGAATTCTCACTGCCCATCACCGATGTCATGATTGACAATACCTGCGGATTTGAAAGGATGTCCTTCATGGACGGCTTTTCGGGATATAATCAAATTAAGATGTATCCAGAGGATGAAAAGCATACTTCATTTCGGACACCGTTGGGGATATACTGTTATACCGTGATGCCCTTCAGGTTAAAGAACGCGGGAGCAACTTATCAGCGGGCAATGAGTATGATTTTTCATGATCACCTTTGAAAAACGGTAGAATGTTATGTCGACGATATTGCTGTCAAAAGCCGCAATAAGAGTGACAACCTTCACGACTTGAGAACGATGTTCGACATAATGCGGGCTCAAACTGAAGATGAATCCGGCAAAATCCTTCTTGGGGATTTTGAGTGACAAATTCCTTGGATTTATTGTTACATCAAAATGAATTCATTTTGACCCAGAAAAAGTTAAAGCCATTCAGAGCATGCATCCACCTAAGAATCTTAAAGAACCTAGAGGCCTGCAAGGTAGACTGGCTTATATCAGAAGATTCATCACAAATCTCTCAGGCTGTTGTCAACCGTTCACCCGACTCATGAAAAAGGGTGTTTTTTTTATGGGATCAAGCTTGTCAAGAAGCTTACGAAGATATCAAAATATATCTCATAAAACCTTCAGTCTTAGTAGCTCCTACATCAGGAAAACAGTTCCTACTTTATGTGAAAGCTATGGACCATTCTCTCGTGCTCTACTTGCCCAAAAAGACGATAATGGTCATGAACAAGCTATTTATTATTTGAGCAGGACTCTGATAGGGGCAGAATCTCGCTATAATCCTATTGAGAAGGAATGCTTAACTCTTGTCTTTGCTATTTAGAAGACACAACATTATTTGGTCGGCCAAACCATACATGTCATTTTCAGAGTGAACCCTTTACATCTTCTCATGACGAAACCAGGATCATTAAATTCAAGATTAGCTAAGTGGGCGCTTCTTTTGTCTCAGTACGACATGCTCTTTATCCCTCAGAAGTCGGTTAAAGGTCAGGCACTTGCAGAGTTCTTGGCTGCTCATCTGGTTCTAGAAAGCTCAAAACTTCATGAAGACATTCCAGATGAAGTCTTTGAATCTAATATAACTTTAGGGGATGAAGTTTGGCAGATGTTCTTCGATGGAGCATCACAAATAGGCCCTAAAGGCAGGATCATCGCCGGTGTGGGGGTTGTGTTTATCTCTCCACGAAATCATGTCCTTTCTAGAGCATTTTCTCTGACGGAATCATGCTCCAACAATGTGACAGAATACAATACTCTACTTATTGGCCTTCAGCTCGCTCATGAAATGGGGGTACGCTACCTTAAAGCTTATGGCGATTCAAAACTGATTATCAATCAGGTTAAAGGCGAATATGAGGTCCGTCATGAAGATTTGGTACCTTATTATCATGCAGTCATCAAAATGGCTAATCTGTTTGATGGCTTTTTCATCAGTCACGTTTCTCGATCCCAGAACACTAGGACCGATGCTCTAACTGCACTAGCAACAACGCTAGCCTTGCCAGTCAACACCGAGTATCACCTTATAGTGGCGACTCGACACCTTGTCTGCTCTAAACATATGTTGAGAACCAGAGAGGTCTATAATATCTCGACGGATCTTGAACCAAGGATTGGCGATTTTCCCTCATCGACTATGCTCTACATGGTTTACTGTCGGACGACCCTAAAGAAGCAGCATCCATCAGACGAAGGTCTCCCCGTTTTTACTATGATCCAACTCTGAAGACACTTTACCGTCGCTTATAGGACGGTATCCTTCTCCGTTGCCTTTCTAATTCAGAAGCACAAGAAGTGCTTAAAGAAGCGCACGACGGCATATGCGGAGCTCATCAGCCAGGTCCAAAACTTAAAGACCAATTGCACAGGCTTGGATATTATGGTCAACCATGATAGCCGATGCCATCCAATATGCACGAAGGTGTAAGGCCTGTCAAATCCATGCGGACTTCATACATCAGCCCTTAGAGTTGATTCATCCAACCATTGCTTCATGACTATTTGAAGCATGGGGAATCAATATCGTAGGGCCAATCAGCCCTTCTTCGACAAAAGGACACCGATTTATCCTAGCAATAACTGATTACTTTTCAAAGTAGGTAGAAGCTATACCACTGGTTGAAGTTAAAACTTCTAACGTGGTTAATTTCATCAAACACCATGTCATCCATCGATTTGGTGTCCCTAGCGGATCATCCATGATAACGGTCCCCAATTCGTGAGTTAGGTGTTCTACCGGTTTTGCGATAAGTACCGGATTCAGAATGTGGCATCAACTACTTATAATCCTGCCGCTAATGGCTTGGCAGAAGCATTCAACAAGACAATCATTAAGCTACTCAAAAAGTTTGTTTCCTCAAATAAGCGAGACTGGAATGAGAAGCTTAGTGAATGTCTTTAGGCCTACCGAACTACGGTTCGGACCCCCACAGGCAATACACCTTTTTTCCTGGTGTACGGATGCGAAGCGGTCATACCATTAAAAATCCAGATGCCATCATTGCGAGTCGCTTTAATGACTAAGATAACAACAGAGGACAATGGTCGCTTGTGTCTTCAAGAGCTCGAAGCCCTAGATGAGAAGCGGTTACAAGCTCAACAACACATTGAGTTGTATCAAGCCCGGATCTCAAAAGCCTTCAATAAGAAGGTCAAGTAAAGAGTCTTCCAGAAAGGAGATTTGGTTTTAGCCGTCAGACGACTAATGATCATGAAACACAAAACCAAAGGCAAATTTCAGCCCAAATGGGAAGGACCGTTTGTAATAGAAACAGTCTATTCAAACGGGGCATATCGCCTTATGACTTCAGATGGTGATTTACTCATGCCGATCAATGGCAGGTTCTTAAAAAAATATTATCCTTAATAGGATCCTTTTCATGATCAAGTTAACATTACAACTCTGATCAAGCCCTTCAGATCTAAGATATGCAGAAGGGGCGCTCCTCTCTTTCTCTAAACATGATCATACGACCATAAACCAGTATAGAGCTGATCATACACGGGTTGTCTCGAAGAAGAATCAAGGTTACAATACAGTAACCAAATAATCCAACACCTCTAACGGTTAAGGATAGAGGAAAATGTTGGCCTTTAAGCCCAACATAAGTCCTCGGCAACTCATCATGCTGAGGAGAATAGCATGGCTAGCCCGACTCAAATGGTAGTTGGTAAAGGCGTACCAAATCCATTGACAGCTGAGGATTTGCTAAAAATCCTAAGGGACCTGTCCCCATTTGATTCCGCAGTTAAGGATAGAGGAAAATGTTGGCCTTTAAGCCCAACATAAGTCCTCGACAACTCATCATACGAAGGGGAATAGCATGGCTAGCCTGACTCAAACGGTAGTTGGTAAAGGCGTACCAAATCCGTTGACAGCTGAGGATTTGCTAAAAATCCTAAGGGACCTGTTCTCATTTGATTCCCTCTCCAAAATCACTTACCAATTCTCATCCATGGAATGGTAAGACCACATATAAAAGTATTCACATCCCTTGCAAAATGACGAGTCTAACCTATCATGTTAACACTCAACCTCTGGTAGCAAGACTATAATCTACTCCCCAACGAATAAAACTAATATCCCCAGTGAATAAACCCCGCTTGTCATTCTCTTCAACAAAACGACAGGTCCACTCAAATTACTGTTACGCTCAAGCACCTCTAACAGTAAATGAATCCTTGTCAAGTTAACATCACACCTCTGACAAATTGCTTTACAAATCCCCACGGAGTTCTTTTTGTCACGTTAATGATCACCTCTGACATGTAATCTCTTATGGGATTCATTTCCTAACTCCCCAGCGGGTTTCTAATAATCAGTCCTCAGTAGACTTTTCTGGTTGTCACGTTAACAATATACCTTTGACAATTTCTTCTAAATAACATCCGAAAGAGATATCAAAATCCCCATGGAGTTAATAATCAAGTCTGATTTCAGTCCAGTAAGGACTATTCCTTTGTCATCATGTCCAGTTCATCACCTCTGAATGACAAAATTTCGAGCTTGGTGGCTTCTCAATCGGTTACGTCCCTGCGACCTCTGAACTGACAGATAGCCAAGTCTCACCTTTCAGTCCAGTAGGGACTATTTCTTTGTCATCATGTCCAGTTTGTCACCTCTGAATGACAAAATTTCGAGTTTGGTGGCTTCTCAATCGGTTACGTCCCTGCGACCTCTGAACCGACAGATAGCCAAGTCTTACCTTTCAGTCCAGTAGGGACTATTTCTTTGTCATCATGTCCAATTCGTTACCTCTGAATGACAAAATTTCGAGCTTGGTGGCTTCTCAATCGGTTACGTCCCTGCGACCTCTGAACCGACAGATGGCCAAGTCTCACCTTTCAGTCCAGTAGGGACTATTCCTTTGTCATCATGTCCAGTTCGTCACCCCTGAATGACAAAATTTCGAGCTTGGTCGCTTCTCAATCAGTTACGTCCCTGCGACCTCTGAACTGACAGATAGCCAAGTCTCACCTTTCAGTTCAGTAGGGACTATTTTTTTGTCATCATGTCCAGTTCATCACCTCTTAATAACAAAATTTTGAGCTTGGTGGCTTCTCAATCGGTTACGTCCCTTGCGACCTCTGAACCGACAGATAGCCAAGTCTCACCTTTCAGTCCAGTAGGGACTATTTCTTTGTCATCATGTCCAGTTCGTCACCTCTAAATGATAAAATTTCAAGCTTGGTGGCTTCTCAATCGGTTACGTCCCTGCGACCTCTGAACCGACAGATAGCCAAGTCTCACCTTTCAGTCCAGTAGGGACTATTTCTTTGTCATCATGTCCAATCACCTCTGAATGACAAAATTTTGAGCTTGGTGGCTTCTCAATCGGTTACGTCCCTGCGACCTCTCAACTGACAAATAGCTAAGTCTCACCTTTCAGTCCAATAGGGACTATTTCTTTGTCATCATGTCCAGTTCGTCACCTCTAAATAACAAAATTTCGAGCTTGGTGGCTTCTCAATCGGTTACGTCCCTGCGACCTCTGAACCGACAGATAGCCAAGTCTCACCTTTCATTCCAGTAGGGACTATTCCTTTGTCATCATGTCCAGTTCGTCACCTCTGAATGACAAAATTTTGAGCTTGGTGGCTTCTCAATCGGTTACGTCCCTGCGACCTCTGAACCGACAGATAGCCAAGTCTCATCTTTCAGTCCAGTAGGGACTATTCCTTTGTTATCATGTCCAGTTTGTCACCTCTGAATGACAAATTTCGAGCTTGTGGCTTCTCAATCGGTTATGTTCCTGCGACCTCTGAACCGACAGATAGCCAAGTCTCACCTTTTAGTCTAGTAAGGACTATTTATTTTAATGTGTGACTAATACTATCAGTTTATCGCCACTGATTAGATTAGTTATATTGTTATTTCACTTCCTTTTGAGGATTGTATTAACAACTTGAAAATAAGGATTAAAAATTCAGAAAAATAAAATAAGTTAGAAATACAAGAGAGGAATCAAATAAATTACTTTTTATTGATTTCAAAAAGAGAGATACATGGATGCTCGTATTACAAACTTCGAGGGCGCTTCGTAGGACTTGATCTGTTCTTCAAGAGCAGGCAGCCTATTCTTCCTCTCCTCAGCAACCCTGATAAGTGCCTGCGACCTCAACTCGGCCTCATTAAAGCTCACCGTTTGGGATAAGCGAGCCTTAATTTCAACCAAAGTTGCCCTCTATGCTAGCTCCTACTGCAAGACTTCGTCATTTTGAGCCTTACGCTGCTCTAGCCGAGCAATCTTTTCAAGACGCACTGGTTCAGCCTTGGACAAAAGAAGATTAGCCTTTCTGATCATTTCCTTGGCCTTTTCAATCTTATCCTCAGCGTCAAGAAAAGCGCTGTTAGAATCATCTATGGCGTCCCCAAGTTCTACTCTCCTCATCTCCAAGGATTTCAAGTCAGAGGAAATTGCCTTGGCTGCTTCTTGAGCGGCGAGATGGGCTTCATGCATTTGAGCAGCAAGGTGTGAAAGCTGTTCGGTAACTGAAGACTCCAGATCTAAATGGTTAAGACGGCGCCATTCGTCCACATCCTTCTCAAGCCTATCCACCAGAAGCTCCAATATCGCAGCCTGGTCATCCCCTCCAAAGTCACGAATGCTGTCAATACTTCGAGAGAGGACCACCTTCAAAGCAGAAAATGAGGTAGTCGAGCCCTTCAAGACTAAAGTAATGGAGCGCTTCAAGCCCTTATAAAAGCTGTCTACTAGCTTAGCCACGAATTCATTTTCGGCCTTAACTACTCCCGGTGAATGGGCAGCCTCTGAAGACAAAGCTTCCACCGGTTTAACTAACATAACTGTGGAAGGAATAGTAAAAGCACTGGCTGGAACAATATGAGGAATCGCCGGTGATCTCGGAGGAGTCCTCATTGAAACTAGTGCACTAGCCACAATCGACGTAGGACTGGTGACGACTTCTGGGAGAGCTGGCTTAACCACTAGTGTTGGAGAAGTAGGACTGGCAATCACCTTCAGCATCGCAATTGGCAAGATAGGCAGCGCTGGCGAAACCACTGGCAGTTCACGTACGATGTAGTTGGAAGTGAAATTGGTTCCGTAACCACTATCCCCTCAGTCTCTTTAAAGCCACTTTCCGGTTCAGGGTGATAAGAGGGCAACCCGTGATACAAAGCATCCAACTCAGCAGCGTCCGCCGTAGTCGAAGTACTTACTTCACCCCTAATTCCCTCAGAAAGATTGGTTGGCTCTCTTGAAGTCGATGCACCCAAAGGTGAAACACCTATAGTAAAACTCTGTTTAAGCAAGGTATGATCAATACCAGGAAAGAATTACTCACAAAAGGTCAAAGCACTACCAAAAGATGGTATCGCCTCAGTCGCCTTGGCCGCAGTCTCTCTCCGAACTTCCTTGACGGCGGCATCAATCCTCTCAGGCTCCATAGGAAAGTCTTTGGCAGAGTCAACACGGACGGCCAGCCCACCTTCGCTTACCGAACCCTCGGTGGTCCATCCTATAGAGCTGGAGGTCATGGGGCTTCCTTTTGAGGTCCCAGCACCTGAAGGACCTACATCGGCCGCATCACCTCCAGATTCTTCCGAGACGGCCAAATAGCTAGCCTCATCACCTTCTCTATAAGTGAACAGGGGATCATAATGCTCCCCCTGTTCTCTTGCGACCTTGGCTCTCGGGTCCCTCACCTCCTCGGTTCCTGAGTCATGAAGTAAACAGTGAGTTGTTTGGAATATATAAGAGTGTATTGCAAGAACGGAGCTGATCTTACTTGGGTCCGGGATAGCTTTACCAACGGTCTGCCTAAGGGCCGACAGCTTAATGACTAATGGAGGAGGAGGAGGAGGCACTGCAAATGATTCGCCCTCTGCAATAACAGTAGGAGTGTAGCGACGATGCTTCTTCACTACCCTCTTCCTGCAAGATCGCCTTGCCGCTTTCGTTTGAAGTGGACATCGGGATCTTCTTCCTCCAAATCCTCCACCTCTACGTCTTCCATGGGGACTGTGCCTACCCCATCAGAAGCAGCTGCTGGAGCCTCAGCACCTGTATCCCCTTCAAAGCGGGGACTTCCTGCGTCTGAGGCCTCGCTATCATCAACAGCAATGAATTCCCCGAGGCCTGGTCGCGGACCCTCTTTCCCTCGCTTCTCTCAGTGACCTTCCGCTTCAACTGCTGAGAGATCAACTTCACACCAAGGAATTAATAGAAAATTCAGTTGGTGTGGAGTTCGAAGTTCTATACCACTGGCAGAATCCCAAGGTTGTCAGAAGGTTCGGGGTCCTCAGTAGCATGCACAGCTGCGCCTCAGTACAGCCAGCAATATAAAACCGTCAGGCACGAGCTCCATCGATGAGGCTCCCCATGAAGGCCAGGCTGCTGTTCGGATTACCTACGTACAGTTGGTCATACCCAAACTGACGAGCAAACCGACTCGGAACATAGGGCTCCAGGTAACAGGTGTCCCCGCTTCTATACAACAAGTGGGATGGCCGGATACTAACCAGCCATTCGAAGACTCCCGACTCAACGACGTCTGCCTTTCCCCTACATTCTTGAATTCTTCACCATAGTCTGCATCGCGAATGTAGGAAAAGCACCGAAAAAGGCTGTAGACGTCATGACGGCACAGCAGTTTATGGATCGCAGCCACATAAGTCCGTAACCACGAACGTCCCTCGAATTAACAAAGAAGTGCCATTCGAACACCTTCTGGGGGCTCCTCACCGGCTTGGATGATAGAGGGGCAGTGAAGGGCAAACCATGCCATCAAATAAGTATATGGCAAACCAATTCTGGGGTTTGGTCTGTCGCGAGGCAAGATAATTCCCTTTCCCCGCTTCGTCGTTGGTGGCCTACACAAAGCCTTCGTTAATGCACGAAGGCCTCTTTGAATATAGCACACCATTACTGGAAGAAGTCCAAGAGAATGACCATGGACTAGACGAAGAGCCGGTAATAAGACAGTTGAATGAATGACATCGCCAGACGGAGATGGCACCACGCATCTTTTCAGCCAAACCGTTAAAAAGCCAGCTAGAAGTGCCTTCCGGGACGTCGGACGACAAGCCTGGTGGTGGAAACTCCGTAGAATATCACCCTTCTCATAGGGTCCATCATCTTCTTCCAAAATCAAATCCCCTTGAAAGTTCTCTTGCATCCTGTGAAAGATGTCTTCATCTGCAACTCCACAGTGAGCCGCTTTGGGAGTACCTTCTAGATTAGGGAACTAATAATTGCCCCAGCTCTTCAAACTGCATGAAGCTCCCTTATGGGTCCTATGCATGCTTGAGCAAATGTAAAGGTGGCACATCAACTCCCAGTAAGTCTCAAATAAGGTGGGCTCCTGCTTCTCCAAAAGTGCCAATTTCGCCTCGCACGGGAAATATTCTTCATATGGGAAAGACCCCAAAGGCAAAGCAGCGACTTCCCACATCTCGTACAAAGTCATGCCCAATTCGCCAACAGGGTGAAAAGGTCCCTGTAGCTGGACAGTATAACTCAAAGATGGTGTAGAAGTTCACTACGCTCATCTGGATGCCGTAACAGGTCGCCCTGACGGCCTCGTAGAGTCCCAGCCTCTCCAGATCCTCTTCAAAATAGGCAAGGATATATAAAGTCAAGTCCCTCCACCATGCATTGGGGGGATGAATCCACCCAGGGGTCCTGAAATCAATGGCCGGATAATTACCGTGAGCCTTAAAGAACTGATTTCCAAAAGTCTGAGCCACCGCGGGATTTTCTCCCACTGGTATGTCTAGAAGTACGTTCCTAGGGTAGAGACCCAATATGCAGCGAGGAGTTGTATAACCGGGGGATGGAGCTATCAACTTCCCCACATGAACGGAATCGGCAGTCCGCGTCACTTGCCACTGCATCTTTCGAGCCCTCATCACACATTGAAAGAAGGACAAGGGAAAGTGGCGCTTGCTAGATGGGAGATAACACTTCTCACCATCCAGTTTGAAAATCCACTACCCCTCTGCGGCTAGTAGCTGGTGATCGTTGTCTGGCGCTGCATCTCCAAACATGAAGCCGGGCTTCCGATAGATTTTTCGGTCAGAATCTTCAAGAGGGGCAGTAGTTAAAATGCTCCTCATGGTGCGTTGATCCCCAGCATGAATAAGTGTATCCCGATCAGGAGCGCTCCGCTCACTGAATAGTGAAGCCTGCCCTTGGAACTGCAGGCTAATATTGCCGTCGAACCCTCTGGCCGTTCCGAAAAGACTGTTTAAAGGATCGAGAGTATAGTGCACTGCAGAGACAAAACGAAACTAAATTAGTTTAGGCTGTGAGAGAAATGCAAAGATCCAGAAAATTTTAAGGCATAGCTTCGCCCTCCCAAGCAAGACAAGCCTAGCTTTAGTTCGCCCCAAAGCTCAGCTTCGCAGTAGCAGCTTAATTCCGCACTCCACATGACGGCAGGATGCAAAAAAGTATCTAAGTATTAGCTTCGCTCTGGAAACTTGACCTCGGACAGCAGAACGCGAAAAAGCCCAGGGTCTAACTTCGTCAAAAGGTATTGTTGCCTAAAAATTATCTTAAGTGCATTAAGGTCCTTTTCAGTTGCACTCTGAGGGTTAGCTTCGCATCCTATCATTCGACAGGATGTGAACCACCTAAGGGTTAGCTTCGCATAGAAGCTTGGAGAAGAAACTCCTTCGGTTCTTAGATTCCCAATCGAGAAATCAAGGAAAATTAAGGGACTTGAACTCCCTGAGATCACTGGATCACAATGAATCGTTCTAGATTCATCAGGAAATAGCCAGGAATTAGCTTCAAAAAGAGATGAAAATCTCTGAGTAAAAGGGAAAGATCCCTAGCCGCGATAGGTCGTTCGATGACCAGAGGAGGAGAAGGCCCCTCCGTCATAAAGGTTGCTACCTCTTTTCCTGCTCGTCTTTTGGGAGCCATCGGAGAACTGAAGAAATTCTTGAATTTCCAAACGAAGAAGAAAGAAGAAGAAGAGATTTGGAGTTCTCTGAAAATTCAAAGAGAAGTGGTTCCTTCTCTTTCAGCCTGATCGGGCTTTTATAGGCTAATGATTGCCTAAATTTTGCCTCCTCGAGAGAAGCGCAGGCGGTCATTTCAAATCAATTTGAAACGACGCCTAAAGCGCCTTCCCGAGAAGCGTTACTTCAACCCTGCTAAGTGCTAACTCCGCCATGACTTCAGCGTTGACTTCGCGCGACGCTTGAATAACTTCGCTGAGAAACGTGTTTTAGCTTCGCTAAAGGCACATCTCTAGCTTCGCGAAAATTCCGTGCTAACTTCGCCAGAAACTTGCTCCTGACTTAGTTGAAAATCTGTCTTCAGCTTTGCTGGAAGCCTAACTTGGCTAAGAGTTTTCATTTCCTCCTAAGGAAAAGACTTACCTAAAGCTAGTCCACTCCATGTGTTCTTAAATCAAAAAGGAGGGAAACAAAGCAGATAAGCAGAAAATAAACATTTTTATTGATTCAAAAGGGAAGATACATTGACACTACATCAAAATGGTCTTTCGTACAACCGAATCATTGCTCCAAAGGTATACAAGTTGTCCTATCTACTTCCAAGGTGATAAGCCAAACCAACAGGACACGAAAGGCCTTCCTCTTGCATAAGGCCGTAATCCTTCGCTTAATGGCAGATTTTGTCATCCAGAAGCTGGATCTTCTTTGATGAAAATTGGCAAAAGACTAGTTGCACAAGAAAGCCGGATCTTTTTTGATTAAAATTGGCAAAGGAAGGATCTTAGACCTTCCAGGTGACGCCCGCTTTCCCAAAGTGGATCATTTCGGATAAGCAACTGCCAACCTCTTTTTTGAACACACATCAGCTGATCTAGTATGTTCCTCCTACTTACGATTAAAGTTTCAACTGGAAGATCAAGAGGTAAGTTTCTGGTCTCTTTCATCAAGGCAAAAGATTGGCAGGCACATTTCACTGCAATGCAAACTGGAAACAGGTTAGCTTAAATTAAAGAGAAACTGCAAAGATGAAATACTAAGTCAAATTCTTTGGGCGAAGCAATTCATATCTGATCCAGTGGTGCTTCAATTAAGCAGAGGATAGCCTCGCTTGCACAGTGATGATGGGCTAGCTCAGTATAAACCAAGTCTTAGCTCCGCCTAAGGCAGTTAGGCTGAAGAAGCCTCAAAAAAGACCAAGTCCTAGCCTCGCCTACATGGCTAAGCCAGACTGGTCCAGAGGGATGCAGTCTTAGCCCCACCTATATGGCAAGACTGGCTCAACCTTGAAGAGATTAAGTCCTGATTCTTACCTATGTGGCGGATTTAACAGAAAGATTCAATAGATCAAGACAGGAACTCTGCATGAAAAAGTCTTTTCCTGATCAAGCGAGAATGATAGCTTCGCCGAGAAGCTGAAAAATAGGGTCGAAACCCTTTTCTGAAAATCAGCCAAATGCAAAAATCCAGGGAATTTAATCCCTAAGATAGCTAGTAAAGCTAAGGGAGATGAAGCCCCTGAAAGTCATCGGATGACCGAGACTTACCAGCTCTTGACCGGTTCGTGACCAGAGTAGGCGCCCCCACTATTTCAGAAATCTGAGTCTCCTTTCCTAGGAAACAAAGGGATGTCATGGACATACTTTTCAGAAAGAGAAAAGTATGTTTCTCTGAAGAGGACTTTAAGTGTCTTATTTATAGGCCTCATGGCCTGACCACGCCGCTCCCACTTCAAGCCTAGAAGCGCGGGCGAAGTTAAAGCATTTAAATGCTTAGCCTCGAGGAAAGGAACAATCTCCCTCGTTAAAAGTAAGAGAGTTTATTCTAACCTCAGAAAAGGGAGCAATCCCTCTCGTAACTAGCCGAAAAGTAGTTAGCCTCAGGAAAGGAACGTCGTTCCAAACACCGGGTTAACGCGAAGCTATCCAGACGCAAAGCTACCCAGAACGCAAATCTACGCGGTTCCTCGGCGAACTTATTATAATCCGGAAGTAGGATTGAAAGCGGAGCTGAACTCAACCACTATTGCGACGTTCGCATTTCTCATATCATCAATCAAAGCAGTTCAAAGTATTTGAAATCTGAACCATTCCATTGCAGACTCACGAAAACTTTGAAGGGGGTCTTGTTGACAATCTAAAAAAGGCAAGATTCCTAACTGGCCTGAACAATGTCTAACTTGTTGACATCTACAAAAATAAGCGACAGACAAGCTGAAGACCAGTTCCTTACCCATCTCAAAGGGACGTATCAATCAACTTGGACTTTACTGATATAGTGAAGCAGACAGTAAGCGAGAGAAAAGCTCGTGAGAAGACCCAAGCATGTAGAGATACTAAGTTAGCTCAACACTTAGTCTCACATGAGCCCACGAGATAAGTCTCGCATAAAAAGCCAAAGTTGCTTTGCATCACAGGAAGCTCCTTCACAGTCTTGCTGCAAGCTAACTTACAACTTCGCACAGGAATGCTTAGTTAACTCCGCAGAGAGTTAGCTTCGCTCGAAGCCCTATGCAGCTTCACGAAAGGGTAATTGGTAGCTTCGCCACAAAGATTATCCAGCTCCGCTGAAGAGCTTTCTTCTAACTTCGCCAGATGCTTCCCCTAGTTCCGCTGTGAGCTCAACGTAACGACTCCGCTGTAGGTCTTCTATAGCCACCTTTGACCAATCAAATCTCTAGATGAGATCAAATCTAATTGAGATCAAATTTGACAGTTATTTGCCATGATCTTTTGACTCTCCCAATCAAGTGAGACGATCAAAAGAAATCTTTCAGTTATTTGGAAAGAATCAAGGACGCATCCCTCATTTAGCAGAACGGATCAAGAGACCAGCACTACTTGCTATTCCTAGCTTCGCAAAAGCTGTCTCTAGCCTCGCGGCGAGGCTACTTTTCAGATGTAAAACAGATTGACTCAATCTGTTTTCAGATTTTCAGGGCGATTATACCCCTACTCCTCCTTACAAATAGCCTACCAAGGGTAAGAGGAGGGGAGAGGCTGAAAAAAGAGGAGAAGAGGATAAAATACAGAGATCTACTCTCTTGCTTCCAAAAATTCAGAGAATTACTTCTCTAATCAGGGTGCTAATACCCTAAGATCTTCCTCCCTCTCAAGGAACTTTCAGAACCAGGGAGAAGAAATTCCCAAGCGAAGGCAGCTCGAGAAGTAACAAGAGGGTTCTACCGACCTTCTGTTCTCCGATTCCCCGAACCAGGTGAGAAGGGAATCCCATCAGGCAGCAGTCCGATTGTCTGATAGATCGCATCATCAAAGGGATAAAGTGATCGTGCGCTGATCAGATTCCTACCGGCATACTTTCCCAGAAATCTCAGAGGAGATCTACCTATAATCTTTTTACTTCAAAGAATTACTTGTAATTTAGCTCCTCGACCCCTTTTTTGTAAGTTTTTTCCTTTGTAAAATCAATGGAAAACAACTATTGGCTGTTTCCCCTTAGTTTTGCTTGGCGTAATGCTTGGACCCACTACGCTCGTAGTAACTTTAGGGTACCATCTGAGAGAGTTCTTCTTGCGCGGGAATGACACCTTTTGGCCAAGCGAGAGACTAACGTAGATGATAGTCATTTGAACACCAACTGTTTGCAGTGCATTCAAAGAGCACTGCTGTGATAAGCCGTTCATAGTGGCATGGTGGAGTGATTTGATGAACACTCCTCTTCTTTGTCAAGTAATCCCTTAGATCCATCGGAGAGGGATCAAAGAGACCAGCCTCGAGTTTCTGAGGATGAGGACTTTTCAGTTCCCTTCGACTCTAGCCATCGAAGAGCAAATGTTAACCTTGCGTCGCAACTCTGAGACACTTATCTCAAGGGCGCAGGGTTCAGAGATACGGAGCTCACGTTCTGTAGAACAGACGCGGCTCTAGCAGTTTGGCGTTGAAATGCGAGTCTTGTGCCTCTGCTGAGAAGAGACATGGACCTCGCGTTGCTAATTGTCGCACATGTCTAGCAACACTTGAGAAATGCGGACTTTATGAGTTCTACGTTTTGTTGTAGAGATGCGGGTCTTGTGTCTATTAGAGGAGACGCGGACCTCGCGTTGCTGAACATTGCATCTGGGAGGTGAAGCCTCAGAAACGCGAAGCTCTTGAGCTATGTATTTTGGTATCCAGATGCAGACTTCGCACATCTGATGTGGTTCAGAAGAGACGCAGACATGAGCCTCACGTCCTGTATCAGCTGGACAGATGATTTTTTCAGCTTCTTGCATCTGTTGTTGACATGCGCGTCACATTTGTCGACATTCAACATCCAGTTACGCTTCATGGGTTGTTGGGAACCTAAGAGCGGACCTCCAAGGAGACCCTGCAGTACTGATGTGCCATCCTAGGATTCTTGAAGCCAGAAGAGAGGAACTCTTCATACTTTGCCTGGTCAAATTTCATGACAAGTGGCTCAACCGTTTTTCTCATGAAGGTGACGTCACCATGCGTTATAACTTGCTCATCAGTAAAGAAAGTAGTCCCCAGCGGAGTCGGCGTCTCTTATATGTGTAGAAAAATTTAAAATATGTATTGTAAAATTTTTCTTGAATCAAATGAAAGATTACAATAGTTTCAAAAAATTTCAATTACAAGAGAGAGAAGATATTCAAGCTCAAATCTCCTCTTTATTTAATGTTGAATTCTTTGTGTAGCGATAGAAAGTGAATCTTATTTTTCGTTAACCGGGTGAACGTCTAGCTCTTCTATAAATCTTCTCCTTAAATCACGGATGGAGTAGCACAACTCCTATCTAATGAAATTTTAAAGAGACTTAGGTAAAAACTTGAACTCAGCAAGTTGGCGTAGAAGAGTTGAACTCTTTGTCAGTATTCCTCAGCTCCAAAATTCTGACCCCTCTTCAAGAGCAAACTTTATTTATAGGGGTTTCATGGGTAAAACTGTCCCCTAAAAACCTTCCATAATGGAGGTTAACTTCCCTCATTACGTAGGCAGTAACTGATCCGGTAATGAGGGCAGTTACAACTGAGACGCGGAGCTCCTCTGCATTTAAAATGCGAGTTTGAGCTCCGCGTTTGGGCGTCGCGGTGATATTGAGACGTAGGCACGGGTTTTGAGCCTGTGTCTTGGCTTTGCAATGACGCTGAGACGCGAGTTTTGAGCCCTGCTTCTTGGCTTTACAATGACGCTGAGATGCAGGTTCGAGCCCTTCATCTTGGCTTTGCAATGACACTGAGAAGCGGGTTTTGAGCCCTGCGTCTTGACACTGCGGTGATGCAGGGACGCGAGTTTCAAACTTTGCGTCTTGGCATTATTGTGAATGGGTTTGATTAGCCTCGTGTCTGAAGTATGGACTCTGCCATCTGATGACTTGTCTTTAGTGATTTTTAGATAGTCTACAACTGTATTTTATTCTTTTGTTATTGTGATCTGGACCGAGGAGTACATATGGCATTGCATATACATAGGACAAACATGTGGGTTGTGTTCATTTTTTCAATATTGTACACTTGCATGAATCGAACTTAAGGGCAAAACCCAATATAAATAAGGTAGGGAAGTCATTACCCTTCCTTAGCCCATAAATCATCTTCTCACTCACACAACCCAAGCCTTAATAAAACTTTCTAGACATTGGCCCCTAGGGACATCTTAGACTCATTTAGGAGATTAACCTAAGTGAGAAGTTATTAGATTTTGACTCTTGTCAAATCGGTGTCCAAGGTTGGGGATTGAGAGGCGAAACCTCAAAGAAAAGTGATTTGGCATAATTAGGCCCGTTGTTCTGACACAGAAACCTCCCATTGGTCTTGCCCCTACCTGGCTGATTAACCTGTGATCAGATTTCTACAAGGTACCCCCTGTGGATAGTCTAATCAGTTAGGAGTCATCTAGGCCTAAGTCAACCCTAGCATATGCTTGTTTTCTTTTTCTTTTCCTTTATTTATTTTTTTATTTGTTTGGTTATTTTTCTTTTTTATAAATAGTGAAATGAATTTTAACAACAACAACTTTTTTAATCCTAATATGAATCCATATTTCACCCTGACTTCATTTGACTCAGATAACTCCAACCCGGCTATGTACAACATGAACCAATCATATATGTCGGATTGGGATTATCCGACTCAATACGACCCATATCCCCGATCCTATAACTATAATTTTTAAAATAATTTTCACTCTTCACAGAGTCAATGAGAATTCACCTCCTCCGAGTCAAATTTTCAACCACCTTGTCCACAATTTTCGCAATTCCCCAATTTTGCTTACTATACTCCTTTTCTAGAATCACCCTCTGAAGAAAAATCTAGTTTGGAAAGGAGTATGGAAGCCATTCTTGAGTCCCAACAACAAATTCAAAATTTACTCAATTCACAATCCTTCCAAATCAATTTCCATATATTCCTTTTCTAGAACATCCAATTGAAGAAAAATCTGAGTTAGAAAAAAAATTTGGAAGTCTTTTGTGAAACAGCACAATAATTTCAAAATATGTTGGACTCATCATCTCAACCAAATTTTCAAAAGTCATACTCATCGTTTCCAGTCGCACCAATTCAAAATGAACAACCATCCATCCTAGAAATGAATATGGAACTCTTGCATGAGTCTGAGCAATAATCGTAAAATATGATGGACTTATGACTTCACCATAATTTTCAAAACCAACTTCTATACTCATCTTTTCAAGAAGAACTAATTGCAAAGAGTATGGAAGATATGATTCAGACTCAAAATTCTGTTACCTAGCCCATCAGTAGGTTAGACTCAATAATGAGTAAATTGATCAATGAGAATGAGGAAAATCTTTCTTATCAACCTTTGACCAATTCTTATATCCTTAACTCTATTGATTGGACCCAAGAATCATGTTATTTTGGAAATCAAGATTCAATTTCAGCACACACATGTGAACTTGACCAAACTTCAAGTTTTGAAAGTCAGATTGACATCTTGGCAAGTTATCCCCTTCCTGAAATTGAAATTGAACATGAATGTGATCCTGATCCTCATGTTAGTGATTCCATTTCACTTTTTGATTCAATAATGACTTCGATATTTTACTAGATTTTTTTCATATTCTGGAGTCAACATTGAATCCTATACTAGTACACCGTGAAATTGAATCACCAATATCTTATGATCACACTTCATTGATGGGTAAAGTGTGTGAACATCAACTCTTTGGTTTGGACCCCATTATTGAATCAATTTGACTCCCCTTTTGAATCTCGACTTGATCTGAGTCAAATTCCCGAGTCAGTTCGGTTTTTGTCCCTGTTCCATTTGAGTCCAAATCAATCATCTCCCAAAATAACACCTCATTGTTGGACAAAGGTATTGAATAAAATAAGTCAAAAATTATATTTAAAAATTGAAAATTTGGGGGGATAATTTTTTAAATAAGACCATTCACTTCATCATTCTTTTTATGGGTTATATTAGAAGGTCACTGGTGGGTTCCTGCGAATTCCACAATATATGACTTGGGCCGCATTTCGTGGGCTAATCAGACCACCATCGGAACCACCACCCTGAGGTAATTTTTCCTTCCCTTATTTGTTTCATGCATATACACATTCACATTGCATTGAGGACAATGCATGAGATAAGTGCGGGGAGAATTTACTAACATAGTTTTAAATTTTTTTCTTTTACACTTCTTTTTAGAAAATTTTTAGATCTTTTTTTGTATAGAAACTGTTTTCTTTTCTTTTTACATAACTTTTTGAAATAAGAGAAATAATTTTGATTTATTTTTAAGAAAATTAATATTATCTTAGGAATTAGGAAGACCTAAAATTATGAATATTTAAATCGAGTCGATCTTGTTTAAATTATAGGATAAGGAAGTAAGATTAGAAAGATAATTTGATCTTGAATTTTTTGCCTTAGATATATACACTTTACACTTACATAATTTTTTGGATTAAAACAAAAATTGAAAATGCCATAAAAAATTAAAAAAATGATGATCATAAAAATCACTTATTGAAGTTGGGTAATTATGCCTCAAGAAGTATGATTATTCACGCCTAAAAAGATGGACAAAATCAAAATAATCTACTTTAGTTTTGTGGCCTTGTTTACTCGAGTCCTTCAGCCCGATAGATGTTTTCTCATCTGGTGCCTTAAAATCATCTGATTTGGTAGTCACAGCTAAAAACACACTACTCGGGTATAAGAAAGCTTAAGAAAACTAAGAAAAATATAAATATATACAAATAAATAGCATGAAAGTTAGAGTCGAAATCCCAAAAATCTTCATAGTTCACAAAGTGCATATTTTTCTAAGAGTTTTATGAAATACCAAAGAATCGATTCAATTTTAAATTCTTACATTTAATTTATAACAACATTTTCCATTTAGACTTAGTTTAAGGAAGAATAATTTCTTGTTAACCTATGACCTTAGATCCTTTAAATTTTCGCAAAAATATTTTAACACTTTTCTCTATTTCAAATGCGCTTTCAAAATACTAACATTTGATTTCTTTCTTTATGGATTTTATGGGTGTAATCTGCTAAAAACCCTCAGGAGACAAAACTCCTCCTCTAGGAGAAACCTAGAGGTTTAACGGCTTGTTGCACATGCTCAGTGCAATCGCGTCACCTGCGATAGTGGTGTAATAATTTTTTTAGTTTTTCTATTTTGCTCGAGACGAGCAAAAGATAAGTGTGAGGGTGTGATTAGTCTCTAAATATGCATATTTCATACCACATCTTCACATTTATTCAATATTAAATTCTGTTAATGACACCTCTCTTATATGTTTCTAGGTCTATGGCATAAAATGAAGAAGAAACCTAAAAAACCCATTTATTTGGTGATTTAAAGCCTACACATATAGCCATTGACTTTGAAAGGTGGTTCTGTCAAAACCAGGTGCCCATACTAGAAACTAGGGGCTACAA
Organism: Agave tequilana; assembly: GCA_038442645.1. Taxonomy (NCBI): domain Eukaryota; kingdom Viridiplantae; phylum Streptophyta; class Magnoliopsida; order Asparagales; family Asparagaceae; genus Agave; species Agave tequilana. The sequence goes on along the minus strand of JAVJIF010014306.1, from coordinate 79,153 downwards.
CCGATAAGGAGACAAACCAAAGCGCGTGCCAGAAGGCACCGCCCCATGACACCCTCCTGGTGCCACCTAGCCTATAAATACCCTGGGATTTCCATATCTCAAGTGGGAGAGTTTTTAGGGTAGATTTCTTCTCTTTAAGGTAGTTTTGTTCTTCTTCTTCTTCTTCTTCTTTTGCATTTTTCATTTTTATAGATCATGTAATAGGAAAGAGAATGATTATAGGATAGAAGAGAAAGCTCTTGTAATAGAGGGTGGCACTCTATGAAAGGTTCTTCCTTTATCTCTATCTGCTTCTTCTCTAACTCTTTACATGTTTAGCTAATTTTTCTCTTACGGCAACTAACTACTAACCACTAACTTGCTTACTCCTTACTTGATAATCTATATAAATCTAATATCCTCTACTTGGCTTTGCTCTTGCAAGAGCCATTGATGGTTCATGATGATGGATTCTACTATTCGAACATCCTAACTCTCTAACAAGCTAACATTACTTTATTCCATGCTTGATCTTATTTAGTTTTGATGGTTTAAGTGTAGCTTGCACTTGTTTGTTAAGTTTGGATATGATGAGTTATCTTATGGGTCATGCTTTAAAAAGCTCTTGAACTAAGGGCTAGTGATGGTCAAGGATACATGTGAGGCAACATCTCTAAGAGGTTAGCATGGTTAGTTGAGCCATCAGTAATTAGTGGCCATGAGTTTTCTTTTCTTTTTACTTTATTTTAGAAATAATTTCAAAAACCACAAATATCTTATCTTCTATGTTCCCACTTCTTCGTGTTTCATCATACTCTTTTCTTTCCACTTTTTATTTTGTTTCATTTTCATTCTTTAAAACATAGAAGAACCGTTAACACAGACGTGAACATACCGGTAAAGCTTCTATCACTTTTCATCCTTGTGGATTCGACCCATTTAGCCTCTATGCTGTAACAGAAGTATCGAGAAAGCCAAAGCATGCACTTTTAACTCTTGATTTCAAAACATACACTTTTCGTGCACGGTTCTCCCCCGATCACTGAACCTGGAAGCTCTCATTCCCAGGAGCCTGGAGCTAATCTTTTAGAGACCCCTATAACAGATCTAAGAGATTACCTGATAAAGAAGAGGAGAGTGCATCAAATCGCTCCCCAATGTTGCTGTGAATGACTCATTACAACAGTGCTCTCTGAATGCCACTGCAGCTCGCACATGAGCAAACAGCCAGTATTTAAAAGGTTATCAGTAGCTCTGATCTCTCGCTCGGCTAAGAGGTGTTGGTTTCACAAGAAGAGAACCTTTTCCGATACGGAGTACCCTGTAGTCACTGCAAATATGGTGGGCCCAAGCACCATACCAAGCAGGCCAAAGGGAGCAGCCATTAGTCAACTCCGACCAGTCTGACGTTGAACCAGAAGGAGTGTACCAATATACCCACACCTGGACTGGTACAATTGCCCCAGTAAATTATAGTGCATTAACTCAAGGCATTGAACTGAGTGAAATACATTCTGCTATTGCGGAATCACAAGCTTCGAACTCTTTTGGAGAAAGAGAAGCTCTTGCATATATGGCAAGCACTCCTGAAGAAATGGCCAAGCACTTTAAAGAGCAGGCCCGGGTCCAACGGAAGCAATTCAATATGGTTTGAGCCCAACAAGAATCTATCGACACCCTTAATAACAACTGCTTAAGAATAAAAAGAAGCCAAAAGTCAAGGCTCCTTCCAAGAAGTCCAAGGGAAAACAGAAGGAAGGAGAGAGCTCATCCTCTGCGAACATTGAGAATGAAGAGCATTTTGATTCTGAGCCACCCAAGTCTTCATCTGAAGAGGAGGATAACTCAGAGAATGAGAGCACTCATTCCAAAAGGATGAGCAAATTGGAGCAATGCCTTAAGGCCCTCGCCAACCGAGACAGACTCCAAGAAGTGGGGAAATCTGACCCTATCCAATAGAGTGCGATATAGCTCCCTACCCTCCCAAATTCAAGGCACCGACCCTTCACACTTTCGATGATAAAAGGTCGCCGAACCAACACATTACTACTTCAAATCCAAAGCTGGGAATGTTGTATCGAACGATGCCATTTTGGCTCGTTTATTTCTTGGCACTCTTAAGAGAGTCACCTTTGAATGGTTTATGAAACTTCCTGTCGGCTTAATTAAAACATGGGCCGACCTCGAGAAGTTGTTTCTGGCTCATTTCTTTAAAGATGATTCAGAAATCTCGGTGTTGGCTCTTCTCGCAGCCAAGCAGAAGAGAGGAGAGTCTATCAAAACCTTCATCGAGACATTTCGGAGCATGATACTTCGTTGTCCTAATGGCATGACCTAGTCCACACTGGTCGAGATATGCCATCACAATCTGCAGACTTCCTTACTCGCTCAAATGGGGGTGGCGGAATATCGCACTTGGAAACAGTTGTGCTACAAGGTGAACAGGCAGAAGAGATCATTGCCCGGGTCAGGGCTGAAGAAAAAGACAGCAAGCCTAGATCCGAAAAGTCGACAAGGCGTGCGTCAGAAGCATTTTCCCAAGCCAAAGGGAAAGGTACACTTGCAACAGAGACAAAATCTCTTCCTAAACCATAACCGACTAGAGTGAGTGGTTCTTCAAGTCAAACGTGCACCAACAATCAGTACTCCTTCAAAGACGAGCATGTTGACTCTTTGTTTAAGTTACTTAACAAGAGCAATAAGTTGAAGCTTCTAGGAGCCAGACGTCCTGAAGAAGTAGGCAAGACAGATAACCCTAATTACATATTGTACCACAGGATGCTGGGGCACCCTACTAAGAATTGCTACATCTTCAAAGATATCCTCCAGGCTTTGATTGATGTGGAAGTCCTTAAGCTCTGCCCAGAGCAAAAGAAGGTGATGAATAACATGACGCCATTCCTTCAGTTTGGAAAACAGCCACCACAACTAGCTGAAGTAGTTCCCATCCTGAAAGGGAAACTAAGGATGATCAATGCAAATCCACAACACCAACAGGAGAAATGACTCATACCTGTCCCTACTCCTCAAGGAGAGATCATGTGGGTTCACCCCCATCTCATAGAAAGTCAGCGATGGACTACTGTTTCCAACAAAAAGTCTAAAAGCAAAGCAAGAGCTTCACTTTGTAATGTGATTTGTGCTTCCTCCAGAGAAGCAGAAATCGATGTTGCCTTTCTTATTGATTCTGAAGAGGAAACAATTATTCTTGCTGCAGAGCAGAATACTCCGCTTGTGGCAGGGACCCGGTTGGGTCAGCAATACTTGAAGAAGTATGATGAAGCTATGGCGAGTTCATCCAAGCCAATCCAGGAACCAGTCAAGCAATCCACGAAGTAACCCGTGGAAAAGTAAAGAGAGCTTCTCTATGCTAAATCTCTTCCAAAAGACAAAGCAGGAGGACTACCAGAACCTTATCGCTTTAACGTCTTGGCTCAACTGGCTAATATGCTGGCCAGAATCACTCTTTATGAGCTCCTGAGACTATCCAAATTAACAAGGAAAGCTCTCAGGAAGCACTCAGGGAAGCCTTAGCCGATGCAGAAGCCTTGATGACCCAGATTCTGGCTAAACCAGAGAAGGATGAAGAGAACTATCTCCACACTTCCCATCGTTTCCCCTGTATAACGTTCACACCAGACAACATGTAGGTCAAAGGAAAATATGACAGACCCCTGTACTTCATAGGGTATATTAGATCATCTAAAGTGAGTCGCATTCAAGTTGAATAAGGATCTGTGTTGAGTATTATGCCCCGCAGGGTCATGCAACACTTGAGAATCCCCACTCATCAATTAAGCGCCACTCAAACTGTCATTTATGGCTTCAATGCTAACGGTACGCACCCGATAGGAAAAATTAAACTCAAATGCCAGATTGTGGACCTGAGATCTGAGGTGACATGCTATGTTAATGATGCTGACACTTTATACAACCTGCTGCTGGGACGACTGTGGGTACATCGCAATTCCATCATAACCTCCACTCTTCATCAAGTCATGAAATATGTTGATAAAGACGGTAAGGTCCGAACGTTGATCGCTGAAAGGATTCCGTTCAAGGGAATAGATCTACTTTACTGACTCCTTCCTCTACCAGGACTTTCTAGAAGCAGATAAGAATCCCCAGCCAGAAGAATCAGACTCTGGCAATGAAGCTGATATTGAACCAAAGGCAGAAGAAGAATGCCTGTGGGAGTTAAATCCTTGTGTAATAGCATTGATAAGCTTGATGTTAATAACACCGCCAGTGATGTAGGCGAGTGGTACATTAATAAGGATTTAAATTTGGCTTATTTTTTTGTATTTGCTTCCAATTCTGTATCATCAGATACTAATACTGACATAGATGATGATCCCTAGTCGATAATAGATGCTTTGACATCATTGTAAGAAATCATCTCTATGGTATGCGAAAATATCAGCGACATGCAAGGATCTTTCTTTGAGGTCCCAGCGAAACACAAAAGTCAAAAACCAATCCTTTTCGGAAGAATCGAGTCCAAGCCAGTGATTCGAGAAGACTCAAAAAGTGATGTTAAACCTCTATAATTCTCTCATTACAAGCTGAATGTGCTCCGAATGATAGAGAATATGGGATACGACTTGATGGAGAAGTCTGGCTTAAACTTCAACAAAGGAAGATGAACATTACTTCAATCTTTTGTTCCAAAAGAGAAAGCTCCTGATTATTATCATAAGACTCGGAGAGGATTAGGCTATATATTAACCCAATCCCATCAACCTCTGAGTCTGAAGATTCATTATACCATGACCATTCGTCAGGCACATCATCATGGGAGTAGAATGTCAGTGTCGGTGGTATCTTAAAAGAGCTTTCGGTGAATATGGTCTCAACAAGATACCCGGAAGAAAACGATGAAAAAATGATCTAATTAGATATAGATCCCTAGATCAAACACCTAAACACTTTCTGAGATATTCACTTTGAACAACGTGAACCACCCACAGAGGATAAGGTAACCCAGATTAATCTGGGAGATAAGGCTAACCCTAAGCCCATCTTTATAAGTGAAAGCTTATCACCTCCCGAGAAAGAAGATCTAATACGTCTTGTACGAGAGCATATATATGCCTTCGCTTGGATTTATGAGGATATGTCCAGACTTGATCCTTAAGTGGCTATGCACCGTCTAAACATTAATCCAGATGCGAAGCCTATCAAGCAACAGCAATGGCGGTTTCGCCTAGAGATAATGGAATCAATTCAATCAGAAGTCAAGAAGCTCATAAACTCTGATTTCATCAGGGAAGAACAACACCCTAATTAGGTTGCTAATATCATCCCCGTCACTAAGAAGAATAGGAAAAATCGTGTTTGCATTGATTTTTGTGATCTAAATGAAGCTTGTCCTAAATATGAGTTCCCTTCTCCAATCACAGATGTTATGATCGATAACATGTATGGGTTTGAATGGATGCCTTTCATGGATGGATTCTCTGGATATAATCAAATTAAGATATACCCTGACGATGAGAAGCATACATCCTTCAAAATACTACTAGGGTGTATTGCTATACTGTGATGCCCTTCGGATTGAAGAATACAGGGGTGACATATTAGAGAGCTATGAATACAATCTTCTACGAGCAGATACGCAAGATGGTGGAATGCTACGTAGACGATATTGCAGTGAAAAGCCATGCTAAAGGTGATCACATAGCGGGCGCATCAATTGAAGATGAATCCCACCAAATCCTTCCTGGGGATGGCCAGCGGTAAATTTTTTGAGTTTGTCATAACATCCAAAGGAATCTATCTCGATTCAGAGAAAATCCGTGCCATCCAGGAGATGCAACCTCCAAGAAACCTTAAAGAACTTAGAGGATGGCAAGGGCGACTAGCTTACATCTGGAGGTTTATCTCAAACCTCTCAGGATGATCCCAACCTTTCACCAAATTAATGAAGAAGGGAGTCTCATTCATTTGGGATAATGCTTGGCAAGAAGCGTTCGAGGAGATCAAATGGTCCTCATGCACCCACATGTCCTCATAGCTCCAGTGTCAGGGAAACCCTTCCTGGTATATGTTCAATCTATGAATCATTATTTGGGAGCATTACTAGCCCAGATTGATGATCAAGGACACGAGCAAGCAGTCTATGATCTGAGTAGAACCATGATCGGAGTCGAGCATCAATACAACCCGATCGAAAAAGAATACCTCGCATTGGTGTTCGCTATCCAGAAGATGTGGCACTACTTGGTGGGCCTGACTATCAATGTCATATCAAAAGTCAATCCTTTGAGATTGCTTATGACAAAACAATTGTTGGCCCAAGGTTACAATCACCCGGTTTTAGAGTTTTAATGATCACAAAACATATATAATTATTTGTACTAATCTTATTTAAGTGTTTAAGATTATTTCAAGGTTATTAGGTTTCAAGATGCTTCTTCCCTAAAAGAAGGTGGTGTTGACTCAAGTTGACTCAAATACGGGATCAAGAATTCAAATTATCCAACGATGCAAATGGAAAAGCCCGAGTTGAAAATCTTGTACTCATCTAGAATCATTATAAGAAATTAGTATGTTAAAGAGTAAGAATATGATCGTAGTGCTCAAGAAGATACACACACAAAAATACACTTTCAAAAATACAAGTTTTTGGGCAATATTGGGTTGGTTGCATATTTGGTATCTATACATGTTTCATGATTTTTCAAATTTTTATATCAAGTTTAGAACATGTATTTTATCTCCTATACTATGCTACTTTACCCTCAAACCCATACAAAATCTTTTTAAAATACTTCAAATCCAAAAATCTGTTTAAACCCTATTTCAGGCCATTCCGGTCGACCGGGCAGTCGACCGTAGTTGTTTCAGGCCAACACGGTCGACTGACCAGTCGACTGGGCCTTTTGGCCGTGGTGTGCACGTCTGCGCACGTCTGCCGGTCGACCGGACTGGTCGACCGTCAGACCCTGTGGTCGACCGACCGATCGACCGACTGCATGACCCTTACTCTCGGGATTTGCCGGTTGACCGGGCCGGTCAATCGACAGTTCAAATTTCTGTTTTAAAAATAACCTGCGGTCGACCGGGCAGTCGACCGGAGCCAACGGCTAGTTACCAAGTGGCTTGCAGGTCGACTGGCCGGTCGACCGGTAACTGGCCAGATTGGCTCTAACGGCTCTATTTTGAATCTATTTTGTTTTTTATAGATTCCAACGGCTATTTCTTATTTCCAAGTGGCTAAACTCACTCCTAATGACCTAGTAGCACTTATGAATGGTATTTATCCATTCCCTATAAATAGAGGTCATCGGTCTTCTATTTTCCACAAGAAAAATATCCAAGTTTTCAAGAGAAGAAGGGTTTCATTGTTTTCCATTTTCAAAGTTCTTTCAATTGCAAAATTTTTCAGTTGGTTTTCAAGTCTTCTTAACTTCTACTACTGAAATTTTTCTCTCACTTCACTTCTTGAGCCAAAAATCATACTCCACTCTATAGAAGTTGTAAGAGAGAGTTTGTGGTCTTTCTTGATCACTAAGTGACTTATATTCTTTGAGTTATGGTTCCTCTTGTGTGAGGATTGTATTGTTAGAGTTGGGTGCTCCGGTCTTGTGTAGACCAATTGTAATCCCCTTGGGTGGAAGGTTCCTGTGTGGAAGTTCCCTTTGTGGATTTAGTGGAAATCCTCCATAGTGGTGAAGGCGGGGACGTAGAGCAGTGGCTCAAACCTCGAAACAAATTTTTTGTGTTTGCGATTGATCTTTTCTTGCTCTTTATTATTTTACATTCTTACTTGTGATACTATTAGTTTTTTCAATATTGCACTCATTTCATCTCCTTGCATTTTCGGTCTTTACTCATATCAACAAGGAAGCAATTGCACACCTCAACTCATAATCTAGAGGAATCAAAGAGGAGAAGTTCTAGAGCCCTTCACAGGGAATTCAGCTTCAATTTCTTATTTTGAGTGACCGCTTGCATCATTCATCTTAACTTATTTAAAAAGAGCATTAGATTAGCATTAACACATATTCACCCCCCTCTAGGTGTTTTTCAATTGGTATCAGAGCTTTGGTCTCTAGGTTCTTGGTTTAACATCCTTAGAGAGATCCTAAATTGCTAATCATATTTTTCATATTTCATCCTCATACACATTAGTAAAGATGGCCGAAGGTATTAAGACCCCACCCAAATTTGATGGCCTTAACTTTCCAATATGGAAGGTTAAGATGACCGTGTTTTTTCAATCCCTAGGAAGTCGGGTTGCAAAGGCGGTGACTAAACCTTTTAGCGCACCCTTTGGTAATGAGGACACTTGGTCCGATATTATCACGAAAGAGTTTAATGTAAATGCTAGGGCACACTATGCCTTACTTTAAGTTCTTAATGATGATGACATTGCTAGAGTCATATATTACAAATCCGCATATGAGATTTGAACTCACCATTAGTCACTCATGAGGAAACATCACAAGTAAAGAGGGTTAAAGTTGACCTCTTACGTTCCCAATATGAAAACTTCTCCATGCAAGAAAATGAATCTATTGATGATATGGTTACTAAATTTACAAAAATTACTAATGGTCTTGCTTCTCTAGGTGACGGCATCGACAACGATCAAAAGGTGAGGAAGATCATTCGTGCACTCCCACCTTCTTGGGAAGTCAAAGCTATAACCTTGAAGGAGCTCAATGACAAAGAGAAAATGGAGCTCATTGGTCTCATTGGGAACCTCAACACCCATGAGATGGAAAGAAAGGCTAGGGAAGAGATGGCTCCTCCAAAGAAGAAAGCAATCGCTTTCAAAAGCTCTTCCACGTACTCTGACGAAGATGATGATGAAGAGGATGATGAAGATCTTTCTCTTCTTATGAAGAATGTTCAGAGAATATACAACAAGGCAAAATTTCAAAATAGAAGGAAATGGCAAGGAAAGGAAGAAAAGAAAATCATTTGCTTCAATTGCCGGAAGCCAGGGCACATCGTTACGGAATGCCTAAAAAATAAGGGCAAACCCTCCACCTCCAAGAAGCCATACAAGAAGAAGACCTTGACGGCTACGTGGGATTCGGAAAGTGAATCCGATGAAGAAATCGACACGGCCCACATGTGTTTCATGATAAATGAGAACACAAATAAGGTAACCCCCGAATCATCTATTGACAATTGTGAATTATCTATGGATGAATTAAGAGAAGCTTTTGAAGAGCTATCTCAAAATTATGATTTTCTTAAAAAGAAATATTTAAAAATAAAAAAGGAAAATGAAACTCTTAACCACAAAGTTTTCATTCTCACAAAAGAAAAAGATGAATTGTTTTCAACTCTCACCTCTACTCAAAAGGATTTTGATGCTTATAAAATCTCTTGTAAAGCAAAATTTCCTCAAATAGATAAAGATGAGATTTCCATGCTTAAGAACAAAATTAACTCCTTAGGGGAAGTTTTAAAGAAATGTGAATTTGATAAATCTAGATTAGAGGCTATGTTTCCTAAGAAACATATCCCAAAGATACAATCACATGCTACACACACCCATGTTCATAAATCATAACATTCACACTCACATCATGCTAAACACCCAAAACATGTTCACACTCCACACACTCATCATTCATTCATGTATGGTAAAATTTATGCATGCACATATTGTGGCCGAAAGGGTCATTTGGCTAAATTTTGTTATGATAAATAAATACATCTAATAATTATGTTTGGGTTCGTAATGCTAACATTTAAGGACCCAAGAAAATTTGGGTACCAAAGTCAACAATTTGTTACATGATGTAGGTACACTCCAAAGCTCTAAGACGTAGGGAGGGTGGTATCTTGATAGTGGTTGCTCAAGGCACATGATATGAGACATCAACAACTTTCAACCCTATCAAAATACCATGAAGGTGGCACCGTCACCTTCGGAGATGACTCTAAAGGAAAGATTGTTGGTATAGGTAACATTAAAGTTGGTTCATCTCCTATGATTAAAAATGTTGCTTTAGTTGATGGCCTCAAGCATAATCTCTTGAGTGTTAGTCAACTTTGTGATAAAGGTTTTAATTTAATTTTTTATAACTTAGCTTGTAATAATTTTGATAGAAAAACTAATGCATGTATACTTTCCGATTTTCATGAAAACAATGTATACATGATTGATATATCTAATATGCAATGTAATGCCACTTGTTTGAACGCCTTCATTGATGACTCTTGGCTGTGGCATAGGAGACTAGGCCATATATCTTTGACCATCTATCTAGAAAAAATAACAAGGAAGCGGTGAAAGGTGTCCCTTGCTTGAAATTTGAAAAGGATCGCATTTGCGATGCGTGCCAACTTGGGAAACAAATCGAGTCCTCTTTCAAATCCATCAAGGATATCATGACATCACGACCTTTGGAGTTATTCATATGAATTTGTTTGGTTCTACTAAAACCAAAAGTCTAAGTAAAAATCGTTTTGTTTTTGTTTTGGTTGATGATTTTTCTCGTTTTACTTGGGTTTTCTTTTTAGAACTCAAAAATCAAGCCTTTTCACATTTTCAAACATTTAGGAAAAGAGTTGAAAAGAAAAATGATTCTTCAATTCTACGAATAAGGAATGATAGAGGTGGTGAATTCAATAGCGAAACCTTCATTACTTACTGTGAAGAAAATATAATTAAACATGAATTATCGTGTCCTAAAACTCCACAACAAAATGGAGTAGTTGAGAGGAAAATTCGAACATTACAAGAAATGGCTAGGACTATGATTAATGAATATGGTCTCCCTCAATACCTATGGGCCGAGGCCGTAAACACATCTTGTTACATATCAAATAGGGTTTTCTTTTGAAAAAAACACTTCTAAAACTTCTTTCGAAATTTACTATTCGAGAAAATCAAATGTTTCTTATTTTAAAGTTTTTGGTTGTAAGTGTTTTGCTTTAAATACTAAAGATAATTTAAGTAAGTTTGATGCAAAATCCTATAAAGCTATTTTTTATTGGTTATTCTAACACTAGTAAAGCCTATAGAGTCTTCAATAAATTAAATATGACTATTAAAGAATCTATACATGTAAAGTTTGAGGAATCTAATGTTTTTATTGAGAATATTGTAGAAATAGATTCATTAGGTGAAGACATGGAGAGGATTACTTTGAAAGACTCGCCTCTACAAGAAGACAAGTCAAAGGTTAATGTGCAAAGTTAAGTTCAAGAAGTTGAAGTGTAGCCACCACAACCACTTCCAAAGGATTGGAGATTCACTCCACATCATCTCAAGGATCTAATTTTAGGTGAAGTATCAAAAGGGGTAACTACTCGTTCTAAACTCCATAATCTTTGTGGCCATTATGCTTTTATTTCTCATTTTGAACCAAACAACATCCTTGAAGCTGAGGACGACTCATATTGGTTACTTGCCATGCAAGAGGAACTCAATCAATTTGAGCACAACCAAGTTTGGCATCTTGTTCCTAAACCCCATGATAGACCAACAATTGGCACTAAATGGATTTTTAGAAACAAGATGGATGAGTCGGGTAATGTTGTTAGGAATAAAGCTAGGTTAGTGGCCCAAGGTTACACCCAAATCGAAGGAATTGATTTTGAGGAAACCTTTGCACCCGTAGCATGGCTTGAAGCCATACGGATACACTTGCTTTTGCCTCCTATAAAGATTTCAAACTTTTTTAAATGGATGTCAAAAGTGCATTTTTAAATGTGTTTATTGAAGAGGAGGTGTATGTTGAATAACCCCCCGGGTTTGTCGATCCTACACATCTGAATTTTGTTTACAAACTAGACAAAGATCTTTATGGTTTAAAGCAAGCTCCTAGAGCTTGGTATGAAAGACTTTCATCTTTTCTTATTTCAAATGGTTTTGCTAAAAGAAAAATAGACACTACTTTATTTACTAAACATATTGAAAATGATATTCTTATTGTTCAAATATATGTTGATGATATTATATTTGGTTCTACTAATGAACAACTTTGCAAAGATTTTGAATCATGTATGAAAGAGAAATTTGAGATGTCTATGATGGGCGAGCTCAATTATTTTCTTGGTCTCCAAATCAAGCAAAGGAGTGATGGGATCTTTATAAATCAAGCCAAATACATGAAGGAACTCATCAAGAAATTCGGGCTTGAAGGGGCTAAGACAAACAAGACTCACATAGCTACCACCACAAAACTTGACAAGGATGAACAAGCTATCAATGTAAACATTAAACTCTATCGTAGCATGATTGGTAGTATATTGTATTTAACGGCTAGTAGGCCGGACATTATATTTAGTGTTTGTCTTTGTGATCAATTTCAATCGTGTCTTAAAGAGTCCCATTTAATTACGGTAAAACGCATTATTAGATATCTTAAGGGCACCTTTGGGATGGGTTTGTGGTATCCGAAGACCGGATAATTTTTCATAACTAGTTTTTGGATGTCGACTATGCGGGTTGTAGAGTGGATAGGAAGAGTACTAATGAAACATGTCAGTTTCTAGGAAATTGTCTTGTTTCATAGTCTTCCAAGAAGCAAAATTCTGTAGCCCTCTCAACCGCCGAGGCGGAGTAGGTTGCGGCCGGGCTTGTTGTGCACAAGTCCTTTGGATGAAACATACTCTCCTTGATTATGATTTGCATTATGACCATATTAAAATATTTTGTGATAATACTAGCACTATTCATATGACTAAAAATGCAAATCAACATAGTAAGACAAAGCACATTGACATTCGATATCACTTTCTTAGAGTTCATTATGAGAAAGGTGATATTGAAATTGATTATGTTTCCACCGATCTTCAACTTGCCGATATTTTTACTAAACCTCTTGATTATAATAGATTTTCATTTATTTGTGGTAAATTGAATGTTTGTATTATGGATTCATGAAAATTTTTAAAAAAAATTTTTTGATTTTTTTTTCAAACTTGACCCTTTTTGATGCATGACAAAAAGGGAGAGAAATACTTGAGTTATCATTTCTCTTTTCATGCATATTCTATTTCATGTTTGTTATAATATTCTTGATAGATAGCATGATTTGAGGGGAGCTTTTGCAAGCTCCTTCCACAATTGTTTCTAAATAACTCATATGTTTTGTCATCATCAAAAAGGGGGAGATTGTTGACCCAAGGTTACAATCACCCGGTTTAAGAGTTTTGATGATCACAAAACATATATAGTTATTTGTACTAATCCTATTTAAGTGTTTAAGATTATTTCAGGGTTATTAGGTTCAAGATGCTTCTTCCCTAAAGGAAGGTGGTGTTGACTCAAGTTGACTCAAATACGGGATCAAGAATTCAAGTTATCCAACGATGCAAATGGAAAAGTCCGAGTTGAAGATCTTGTAGTCATCTAGAACCATTGTAAGAAATTAGTATGTTAAAAAGTAAGGATATGATAGTAGTGCTCAAGAAGATACACACACAAAAATACACTTTTCAAAAATACAAGTTTTTGGGCAATATTAGGTTGGTTGCATGTTTGGTATCTATACATGTTTCATGATTTTTCAAATTTTTATATCAAGTTTAGAACATGTATTTTATCTCCTATACTATGCCACTTTATCCTCAAACCCATACAAAATCTTTTTAAAATACTTCAAAATTCAAAAATCTGTTTAAACACTATTTCAGGCCATTTCGGTCGACCGGGCGGTCGACGGTAGTTGTTTTAGGCCAACACAATCGACCGGCCGGTCGACCGAGCCTTATGGCAGTGGGCGTGCATGTCTGTGCATGTCTGCCGGTCGACCAGACCGGTCGACCGGCAGGTCAACCGACTGCTTGACCCTTACTCTCGGGTTTTACCGGTCAACCGGGCCGATCGACCGATAGTTCAATTCTCTGTTTTAAAAATAACCTGCGGTCGAGCCGTTGCCAAGTGGCTTGGCGGTCGACCGGTAACTGGCCAGATTGGCTATAACGGCTCTATTTTGAATCTGTTTGTTTTTTATGAATTTCAATAGCTATTTCTTGTTTCCAAGTGGCTAAACTCACCCTTAATGACCTAGTGTCACTTATGAATGGTATTTATCCATTCACTATAAATAGAGGTCATTGGTCTTTGGTTTTCCACAAGAAAAATATCTAAGTTTTCAAGTGTGTTTCATTTCTTTCCATTTTCAAAGTTCTTTCAATTGTAAAATTTTTCAGTTGGTTTTCAAGTCTTCTTAACTTCTACTACTGAAATTTTTCTCTCACTTCACTTCTTGAGCCAAAAATCATACTCCACTCTATAGAAGTTGTAAGAGAGAGTTTGTGGTTTTTCTTGATCACCAAGTAACTTATATTCTTTGAGTTGGGGTTCCTCTTATGTGAGGATTGTATTGTTGGAGTTGGGTGCTCCGGTCTTGTGTAAACCAATTGTAATCCCCTTGGGTGTAAGGTTCCTGTGTGAAAGTTTCATTTGTGAATTTAGTGGAATCCTTCATAGTGGTGAACGCGGGGACGTAAAGCAGTGGCTCGAACCTCGAAACAAATTTCTTGTGTTTGTGATTAATCTTTTCTTGCTCTTTATTATTTTACATTCCTTACTTGTGATACTATTAGTTTTTTCAATATTGCACTCATTTTATCTCCTTGCATTTTTGGTCTTTACTCATATCAACAAGGAAGCAATTGCGCACCTCAACTCATAATCTAGAGGAATCAAAGAGGAGAATTTCTAGAGCCCTTCACAGCGAATTCGGCTTCAATTTCTTATTTTGAGTGACCGCTTGCATCATTCATCTTAACTTATTTAAAAAGAGCATTAGATTAGCATTAACACCTATTCACTCCCCTCTAGGTGTTTTTCAACAATCATCGTTGAATGGTCGATTAGCGAAATGGGCCATATTGCTTTCGCAATATGAAATATGGTTCTTGTCGCAGAAAGCCGTAAAAGGACAGGTGGTGGAAGATTTTATAGCTGAGTATCCAGATCCAAAGACGATTAAACTTTATGAAGATCTCCCAGATAAGATCACTAAAATTTATATAACTCAGACATATTTCGAAGAATAGGTGTGGCAACTATTTTTGACAGTGCAACGAGAACGGGTCCTAGAGGAAACATCATGGCAGGAGTGGAGGTAGTGCTCGTGTCTCTACAAAACTATGTGATTTCTCATGCATTCTCACTAACTGAGCCATATTCCAACAATGTGGTGGATACAACGCTCTTTTAAGTGTAATGCAAATCGCAGAAGAGATTGGCGTCAAAAATCTCGAAGCATACGGTGACTCAAAGCTCATCGTCAATCAGGTTCACAGGGAGTATGAAGTCTGACATGAAGACTTGGTACCCTATCACAACGCAACTATCCACATAGAGGAGAAGTTCAGAAACTTCTGCATCAACCATGTACCTCTCCAGCAAAATGCACATGTAGGTGCACTGGCATCTCTTGCGGCCTCCTTGACTCTTCCAGCCGGAACAATAGAGAAAGTACTCATTTATAGTCATGACCTGTACTGTCCAAAGCTCACTCTTGAAGATGATCAAATTCCAACATGAGGTCTTCAAGTTAAAGAAGCTTAAGAGACTTCAATAGGATCAGAGCTCAGGAATTGGTGATTCCCATTCATTGATTATGTCTTATATGGCATACTGTCCGATGACCCTAAAGAGGCGGCCACTGTTAGAAGAAAGGCCCCTAGATTCTACTACAAGGCGATTGCATGAACACTATATCACCGATCGCATGATGAAATCTTACTTCGCTGCTTGTCAGACGAAGAGGTACAGAAGACACTTAAAGAAGCTCACGATGGTATGTGTGAAACTCACCAACCTGGTCCAAAGCTTGGAGATCAACTCTGAAAACTTGAGTATTATTGGCCGAAGATGATCTCTGATGCCATCGCCTATGCTAAGTGATGTCATGCTTGTCAAATCCATGGTGATTTCATCCACCAAGCTCCAAGACATCTTCATCCTACAACTTCTTCATGGCCATTTGAGATATGGGGAATGGATGTGATTAGTCCTATCAATCCACCATCTTCTAAAGGATATCGGTTTATTCAAGCTATAACCGAATACTTCTCCAAATGGCAGAGACTATTCCTTTAAAAGAAATAAAGATATCTGACATGACAAAGTTTGTCAAACATCACGTTGTTTATCGCTTTGGTGTACCATGACAGATTATCCATGATAATGGACCTCAGTTCGTCAGCCAAGCATTTCAAAGATTCTGCAACAAGTTCAGAATGCAAAGTATGTCTTTAACGACATATTATTCAGCCGCTAACGGTCTTGCAAAAGCTTTCAATAAGACCATTGGGAAACTTCTCAAAAAATTTGTCTCGAAGAGCCAACGCAACTGGGATGACAAGCTAGGTGAAAGCTTATGGGCTTATTGCCCGACAATGAGAACCCCAATGAAAGCTTTACCATTCTCTTTGGTGTATAGATGTGAAACTATTCTTCCTCTAGAAGTTCAGATCCCATCTCTGCGAGTTGGTTGCTTTAACCACATAGATGACGGACGACGAGAATCATCAACTGCGACTCCAGGAGTTGAAGCTTTAGATGATAAGAGTCTACAAGCCCAACAACAGATCGAGCTTTATCAAGCTCGCATTTTTAGAGCCTTCAACAAGAAAGTCAAAGAGCGGACTTTCAAGAAAAGTGACTTTGTCTTAGCTTAGAAGACCCATGGTGATGACATATAAGATGAAAGGGAAATTTCAATCCAAATGGGAAGGACAATTTGTGGTAGAGTCAATCTACTCAAATGGAGCATATCGCCTGATAAATCTATAAGACAATACATTTATAATGCCGATTAATGGTAAGTTTTGAAGAAATACTACCCTTAATCATGTTAACATTAAACCTCTGATCATTAGGTCAAGTATATATGACGTTTGCATTGAATGCATTCCTCTATAATAGAATTCTCGATTGACGACTGTGCCCTACTCAACACGAGCATGATAGTCCTTATTGATCAATAGTTAGTTGATTATGCTCTACTCAACACGAGCATAATATTCCTCATTGATCAATAGCTAGTTGACTTAGCTCTATTCAACACGAGCATAATAGTCCTCCTTGATCAACAATTATTCAGCGACAAGTGGGAATAGCGTCGATGATCAAAAGATCGCTGGAGTTCTAATCGGCACATAAAAAGCTAGTTAAGAGTTCTAATCAGCACATAAGAAGCTAGTTAAGAGGAATGATCAGGTGAACGGTGCGTGAGAACACAGTCCAATCCTCAACAGAATTAAGCCAATAAAGACAAGCTAACTGAGTATTAGTTTTGTCACTCTTCTTTAGAGGCTATTAGAATCCAACGCCCTCAATGACAAGGATAGAGAAAAATATTAGTTTTTAAGTTCAATAGAAATTCTCGATAACTCATCATACTGCGGAGAATAGCATGGTTAGCCAACTCAAATGGTAGTTAATAAAGGTATACCAAATCAGTTTATAACTGAGGGTTTGCTAAAAAATCCTAAGAGACTTGGTCCCGCCTTCTCTTCCAAAATTCCTTACCGATGCCCTTCCATGAATGGTAGGACCACTATAAATTTGTACCCATTTCCCCATTGAAATGATCACAGAACTAAACCTGTCAGGTTAACATTATACCTCTGAGAGTTACTCTCCAATCCTAACGAAGCCCGTCAGGTTAACATTCCTCTGACAACAAGGCTTCATAGGTCCCCATGGGTTTAAATACCCGCTCCAATTGAACTGGGTTTAAATACCCGCTCTAATTGAACTTTGTTTTTTCCCAGGGAAATTTAATGTCTATCACACTAATATTACACCTCTGATAGTAACACTTTTTATCCTCCTCAGTGAGTATAAAATTTTTGCTTGTTGATATTCTCACATGGAGTTACGAGTCCTCAAACCTATCAAGTTAATACTACACCTCTGACAATCAAGTTCCACCTATCAATTCTCTTCAATAGAATGACAGGTCCTCAAATTGCTCATATCGCAAGCTAACTTTTGTCAAGTTAACACTACACCTCTGACAAATTACTGTTAAGTTTAATGTTACACCTCTAACAGTAATCAAGTCACTGTCAAGTTAACATCACACCTCTAATGGTTACTTCCCTCAGACTTTCATATTGAAGTTGAGACGATCGTTACCAAGTTCAATATCACACCACTAGCATCCAGTTCATTGTTAAGTTAACATCACACCTATGATAATGACCTTTCCCTCGAGCTTCCGCATCGAAGTCGATATGACCAATGCTAAGTTCAAAATTACGCCTCTAGTATTATCTCCACTGTTAAGTTCAATACTACACATATGGCAGTGGTACTTTCAGTTTTCCCAACGAAACTGAAATTTTTGTGGTGCTAAGTTAATATTACACCTCTGTCCTACAACTTTGTCAAGTTAATATCATACCTTTGACAATTTATTTTGCTCAAATTATAAAACTAACCTGTCACATTAATATTATACCTCTGACGGTAAAAATCTTCATGGATCCTCAACAAATTCAATCCCACTTGTCATTCTCCCCAACAGAATGGCATGACCACTTAAATTGCGTAGATTGTAAAATCAATCATTGTTATGTTAATATCACACCTCTAAAAGTAAACTTCCATTCCATTAACTCCTAGCAAGTTCTAGTCAAGTTAACACTAAACCTTTGACGATAGACTCAGACATAATCCCCAGTAGGTCAAATTTCACTTGTTATTCTCATCAATAAAATAGCAAGTCTACAAAACTTGTTCAAATCACAAGTTCATATCCCACTATCAAGTTAACATCACATCTCTGATAGTAACCCTCTCAAGTTCCCTTAGTGGAGTTATTTAATTTATTAAGTTAATATCACATCTCTGACAATTAAAACTCCTTGCTTTATTCAGTCTAGTTTTCTAGTGAAAAAGAAAATAGACATGATTCAAGAAGTTTTGTGTGTGACCTTCACGTCTCAAGCACATAGCCGCATCACAAGCACCAAGCCAGAGCTACGTCTCAACATCAAATGAAGATCGCATCTTTTGAGGTCCACAATATCAGCTTCCAATAACAGGCATGTCCAACGTAACATTCACGAGAGCCGCATCCCCACTCTTTAAATACAAAGAGTATGTCTCTGCTTCTGTAATCAGCTCAACAGTACACTTGCAAAGACAATCGACAACTCTATTGATTCAATAGTACACCAAAAATCAGATTAGAGCTTAGATAAGGTCTAAACTGTATATTTAGATACTTGCAATGATCATCCTTGGTGACTTCGAAGAGTTCAACAGTACACTCACGAAGATCAGAATCCAGATGAGATTAAGTTCAGGGTATCAAGATTGTCAGTTCAGGCTTGGAAGCTCATAGTTAAACATAAAGTTCAAAGTATTCCGAGATCCGTTCTAGTCAACTACGGAGTCTCGAAAACTTTAGAGGGGGTTCTGTGGACAGTCAAAAAATTAAAGACAAAATTATCAAACACTGGGCTCAGATCAGTACGAAACGCGAGGCTTATTCAAGCCAGCATTCAATTCAGAAATGTGAGGCTTATTCAAGCCAGCGTTCAATTCAGAAACACGAGACTCATTCAAGCTAGCATTCAATTCAGAAACGCGCGAGGCTCATTCAAGCCAGTGTTAAATTAAAAATACGAGACTTACTCAAGCCAGTGTTCGATTCAGAAACGCGAGGCTCAGTCCAAGCCAGCGTTCAATTCAAACATGAGGCTTAGTCTAAGCCAGCGTCTACAATCTAAAACAGGGCTTGTTAAGCACGCGTTTCAATTCAGACATGGAACTCGGCCATGTCCGCGTTTCAATGAAAATACGAGGCTCAAGCCCGCGTTTCAAGCAACAGAATAGTGTTACGTTTCTACTGTAACTGAGCCCATTACCAGGTCAGTTAATACCCAAGTAATAAGGGGGGTTAATCCCATTATGGAGGGATTCTAGGGGACAATTATAGCCCTGAAATCCTCTATAAATAGTCAAGAAAACTATTGAAAAGGAGGTGGGTTGATCAGAGTGGAAGAGGAAGAGAATCAATGAAATTCATCTCTTTAAACTTGAATCTAGCCGGTCAATGAAAAACAAGACTCACTCTCCACCGGAGCCCAGTTTTAAACAAAGAGGAGAATCAATTAAAAGATTTTCTCTTTTTTTTAATCGGATTGTATCCGTTGTAATCTTCTATTCAATTAAAAAAATTTTGAATTGTGATTTTCCGACGCATACACTGGGTTGTCGAAATCCAACACCTAATTTTTAGGAAAGTTACATAAGCTATCCATTAACACTTAAGAAGTTCACCACTGCTACATAAGAACACCTGGGCACATATACAACAAAATATACAAAGTTTTGTACAAGAATCTTTAGTTCGACATTTTTAAACAAACATAATATAGCGTAGTTTTAAACATCAAAAGTTATCAAAAGAGGTGATGCAGTGTGAGCTTCCGTACTACAGTAAATTAGCACTAGGCAAAGCCTTTACCCTTGTTTTGACCTGAAAACATGATTAATGTAATGGAGTGAGTTACACAGCCTAGTGAATAGAGTATCACATAAATTCAATTTTCATTAAATAATGAAGCATGTAGAATATACAAAATTATATTATAAACATGAATAGACATGGCCCACATGGTTTTGAAAACTAATTTATATTATTCGTTCTCAATTCATAATGTGGTCATAGTATAGATGTCAAACATTAATATTTACATGAGAAATTTTCATTTTTCAATAAACATGCACCATTTGGGCACACCCTCTGCCCGTCACAAATAGATACGTGCGCGCGCGCATGCACACATCATTCAGGCACACTCCTTGTCCGCCATGAATCGGAGTAATTTGCACTTCGCCACATACTCCAATATATAGTCTGCCATAACTTTGCCATCACATGCACACTCCCCAATACACAATGCAACTATACATTATCATCAAGCATGACAATCAATAACAATCATACACGGTTTCATATTTAATAGTAATAGCACATTTAATTAAGGTTTATTAAATTATGTTCTCATGAGAGTGTCCAACAATTTACTTATCCAATACGTATCACATATGCATACATATACACATATTGAAAACAACACACCCCCATCATATTCATCACACTCCACAATGAATTTCATTTAATTATATTCGTGCCAATGCCTTTGTATACTATTTATTTATCTTAATAAATATCCGATTTAGTTCTCCATCATAAGTTTATGTAATTAACAAACCAAAAATGATAATGTAAAACTCCACCCACCTCTAATTAAGCTTCTACACACGTATTTCCTTAAATACCGACACCGTTCTTACTTTCCCTCAATTCCTAACATGCACAATAAACATATGTAAATTTTAATTTAGGAAATTAATTTATCTAAGTTAACATTCAACCAAAAAATAGGATTTTTATTTTAACCTACTTATTCTTGCCGGTAACCACTTCTGCTTCAATTTTTTAGTCCAATTTTCTATGACCACACATACATACAAGGGTTAGGGGATATATGATCTTGATTTAACTTAGATTATTTAGAGGATAGCTCAGATTTTACCTTAACTTTAAAACTTGGTTGATTTTCTTCTTTTCTCTTCTTGTGAATCAAATCCACGGCCTCAACTTCTACACCTCCACCTCTCCTGGACTACCTGCCAACCACCCCCGGCCTATCAGACCGCCCGCCGCCTTGGGAGCTGTCGCAGCTCCCTGTTGCGGTTGTCTGCGGCTATCTGAGAAGGAGGAAAGGAGGGGTTAGAGAGATTGAGAGGGAGAGAGATTGAGAGAAGAGAATGAAAGAGATTAAGGAGATTGAGAGAATTGAGAGGGAGAGAAATTAAGAAGGTGAGGAGTGACGGTGAGAATTGAAAGAGAGAGGATGAGAGAATTGAGAGAAATTGTGAGAGGGAGAGAGAATTGAGAGAGATTGAGAGAGAGTGAAATTGGGGAGAGAAGTCCCACCTGTCGCCGCCCTGTGTTTGTCGCCACCGCTGGCTAGCGTAACCCAGCGCGACCCTCCTTCTGGGCACCGCTTTGCTGGCTGGCGTGGCCCCGACCTGCCTGGCCATCGGCTAGAGAAATAGGGGAAAGAGATAAATGAGGAGAGTGAGAAAGATGGAGAGAGAGAAAGAGGGTGAGATTGAGGAAGATGGAAATTGTCTGCAGGTTGAGACGGGGAAGAGAGCGATTAGGTTTTATTTAATTTTATTCTTTAATTATCTCAAAATCAAAGTCTCAAATTGTATCTCCTTACGACCTCACACTTTCCTAACTCCAGTCTCATATCCACCCTCCACCTTAATTCCCATTTCCAAGAATTCATCATATCATCCACTAAAACTGAAACCATCTCACCTTATTCAGTTTACTTATATTTATTTATTTATAAAAAACTCTTATACTAATATGTTAGCCCAGAGGCCTTTCACCTTAGTTTTGATGATGACTAACTTATAAAGGTTAGTTTACTAATAATTTTATGTTTATATAGCTTCAGTTATTGATCAAGATATTAGTAGGTGTTTAGCTTCAACAAAGGAGTTTTTGGGAGCTAACATATGTAGATTCAAGAGCTCGCGCATCAAGATTGCATCTAGCACTCATATGGAGTCAAGCTCGATGGATCGTGTTTAGATCGGGCCATCTTGAAGATGAGGATCAACAAGAAGACTTCGGTTTGTTTAGATCTTGTGTAAAGATAGACAGTGTTGATATGCTTAAGTTCACACGCATACACAAGTTCAATATGTTTGGTTTTCAGTTTAACCAGTTTTGGATTTCGTATACACATATATATGGTTTTCAAGAATAGATAGAATCAAAACAAGTTTACAAGGTTTAATGTATATTAGATTTTATCTATATACATTTATGCTTCATATATTTAATAAAAACTTATTTTGATGTTCTATTTCATGTATTTAGAGTTTAGTAATTAACAAAACTTATTTTTCGATTTCATGTCAAAAACATAGATATATACTTTACATGCGTATTGGATTCCATCAATACACAATATGCTTCAAATGTGTTTCAATATTATGTTTTGTATTTAGACAAGTTTTGGTGAAATCGGATTTCCATTTCAAAATTTGGTTTTTGGAAAATACGATTTCTGTTTAAGGCCAAATATTTTATATCACAAAACTAATTCAAATAGTTTGTAATATGTGTTGATTTTTGGTCACACATATTTGTTATTCAAAGATCTAACAAGAATTTATTTTTGTGAAATTTATGAGTATTTATGAGATTTTATTGGAATTAAAATAACCAAGTTTTCAGTTCTGAAATTCCCAGCCAGATAAACTGGCGGTCGACCGGACTAGTGGTCGGTAGAGCGGACCGATTGATCGATGTGCATGAGAATGTGCATAGGACCAACCAAGTAGGCCGGTCAACCACGCGGTTGACCGACTCAAAGTACCCAAGTCTCGGGTACTGCCGGTCGACCGGGCGGTCGACCGACAGGCTTGGCCGGTGTGCGGTCTACCGGAGGCACAATGGTCAGAAATATGACCGTCAGGCCGGTCGACCGGAAGGGCATTTCTGCCTTTTCCTGGCTGCAACGCCTAGTCTCTTTGAGAGGCTATAAATAGCCATCTCTTGGGTTATTTTCTATAAGGATTTTGAGAGCAAATTTTCCCATCTATACAAGTATTTTAGCAGCAAGTTTTTGAAGAGTTTTTGTGCCAAAAAGATTTATTTTTATTTTATTTTCAAGGGTTGGAAAATCAAAGAAAAAGGAGTCTTTGGGAAATTATTTTGATCTTCATTTCTATTTCATTTTCGTATTTTTTTAAGTATTTTTCTTTGTGATTTTGATTTTCAAACACCTTGTTTTTCTCACACTTGAGCTATCATCTCTATCCTATCTATAGGATCTTGTTTTATTGAGAAATATAGTTTGTGGTCTATTGTGATCACCAAGAATTGTTTGTGGTCTCTTGTGATCACCAAGTATGTAATCTCTTCTTTGTTTTGGCTTTGTGCCTATCCCTCTAAGTGTAGAGGAGGTTGTGCTTTGGGTTTGTGGCTATCCCTCTTTGTGTAGAGGTGATTGTGGTTGAGTTTGGCTTAGTGCCTTATCCCACTTGTGCAGAGGTGATTATTGTTTTGGCTTTGTGCCTTGCCCTTGTGTAGAGGTTGTTGTGTTGGAGAGTGGAGTTGTATACTCCAAGTTTGTAATTATAAATTCATTTGTGGAGTTCCCTGTGTGGGAGGTCTTGTGTGAACATAGTGGAAATCCTTCTGTATGAAGAAGGGGACGTAGAGCAGTGGCTTGAACCTCGAAACATATCTTGGTGTTTGCGTTTGATCCGCTATCTCTAACTTTATCTCTCTTATCTTACATTGCTTTATATTGTTCATATCACTAACATGCTTGGTATTGCTTGTTTGCCCATATTTGTGTTGAACCAACAGAGCTATATATAGCACCTTAACTCTTATTTAGAAGAATCTCGAGGAGATAGTCCAAAGCTCTTCACGGGAAGTTCGGCTACACTCTTTGGTTACACATAGTATGTTGCAATTAGTTTTTAATTTTGCATCATTTGTCATTAGATTAGCTAGTACACTATTCACCCCCTAGGTGTATTTTCAATTGGTATCAGAGCCTACGCTCCTAATATTAGGTTTAACAAGTAATTAATCTCTAAAACTGCATATTTTATATCACATCTTCACATTTATTTAAGATTAAATTCTGCTAATAATACCTCTCTTGTGTGTTTCTAAGTCCATGGCATGAAATGAAAAAGAAGAATCAAAATCACTATTTAATTGGTGATTAAAAGCCTACAATATAGCCATTGATTTTGGAGAGCTAATTCGTCAAAATCAGGGGCCCAAACTAGAAACTGGGACATCCAACTGATAGGGGGCCGACACGAGAGCGCGCAGCAGGCGGCGCTGTGCGCGCTGTGCCAGTGCTTCGGGCCAGGGTTTGTCCCCCTGGGCCCCTTCCCCTGGTGCCTATAAATCCCCTCTTGGGGTCCTTCTGATGGAAATATACAGAGTAGTGTAGTTTCTTTCCATATTATAGTTTAGGGTAGTTTAGTTTACTTCTTCTTCTTCTTTCTCTTTGTATTTTCCATTTCTTTTAGATCTTGTAATAGAAGAGAGAGTGGTACATGGGTGGAAAGTAAAAGTGCTTGGAATAGAAGGTGACAAGTTATGAAAGGTTCTCTCTTTACCTCTCTTTGTTTTTCTTCTCTCTAACTCCTTTTACATGTTTAGCTAATTTTCTCTCATGGTAACTAACTACTAACCACTAACTCGCTAACTTCTTACTTGATAATCCATATGAATCTAATAGCCTCGACTTGGCCTTGCTCTTGCAAGAGCCATTGATGGCTCATGATGATGGATCTAACACTCTAACATCCTAACTCTCTAACAAACTAATATTACTTTATTTCATACTTGCTCTTATTTAGTTTTGATGGTTTAAGCGTAGCTTGCACTTGTTTTTTTGAGTTTGGATGTGAAAGTTATCGCATGGGTCATGCTTTGAAACGCTCTTGAACCAAGGACTAGTGATGGCTAAGGATACATGTGGGACAACTATCACTAAGAGGTTAGCATGGTTGTGGAGCCATTAGTAGTTAGTAGCCATGAGTTTTTTTTCTTTTTCACTTTGTTTTAGAAATACTATCCAAAAATCACAAAAACCATTTCTTCTATGTTTTTCACTTCTTCGTGTTTCACTGTACTCTTCTCTTTCCATTTTTATTTTTCTTTTCTTTCCATTCTTTCAAACATTGAAGAACTTTTAATATACACGTAAACATACTGTGTAAGCTTCTATCACCTCCTGTCCTTGTGGATTCGACTCATTTTAGCCTATATTCTATAACGAAAGTATCGAGGAAGCCAAAGCGCACAAACTTTAATTCTTGATTTCAAAACATACACTTTTCGTGCGTAGTTTTCCCCCGATCAACCACCTAGGAGTCAGATCTTGGATTGCTAATCTAGATTTGCATTTGCACACATATAGTTTATACACTCATGGATTTCATGACCCCTACCATATATGATGTTACCAACATTGATATTTGAAAAATTAAGATGTCCATGTACCTTAAAACCCTAGGAATGCATGTTTACCTTACCACTATCAAGAAATCATATCTTGATAATTACAAACATATAGAAGCCAATGCACAAGCCTTAGAGGCACTTAGGCCACTCTTAACAAAGAATACTTGTTTATGATTTCTCATTGTGATTCCGCTTTTGCAGTGTGGAACACATTGACATCTCTCGCGCTACAGACGACAAACAATGTGGAGAAGGACCACTTGGTGGATGAGTCCGACGAAACTTGCCATATGGTCCAAGGGAATGACTCCCTTGAGGTACATTTAGAAACTCATCTAGATGATAGTGTCAGTTCTTCAGGTGATGACAATATGGATGTTGATGCCTTAAATGAAGAGCTTTCATTATTTTGTGAAAACTTGCTTGAAAAATACAAACTTTTGAAAAAGAAAAGTTTTAAATTAAAAGAATAAAATGAGAATTTGTCTTCAAAGCTTGATATGGTTTTACAAGAGAGGGTTGAGATTTCAAGTGAAAGAGATTTCTTGAAAATCCAACTGGACCTTGTTTTAAAGAAAAATGAAATTTTGAAAAATAAAAATGATTGTGATGGTGTTTTGAAGAAAAATGAGGTTTTGTCTTCAAAACTTAATTTTGTTATAAAAGAGAACAATTCTTTGAAAAATAAAATTCCTATGATTTCAAAAGAATTGGAATTTGTTTCAAAAGAAAACACCTCTTTGAAAAATGATTTTGATGCTCATGTTTGTCATGATACTATAGAATCACCATCTATTGATAAGAATACATGCTCCACTTCTTCTTCTAATGTTGAAAATGATATAATTATGTTAAAAAAGAGTGTTGATTGTTTGGGCACCACTTTGAGCCAACGTGTTATGGATCACAAGAAATTGGAATCCATGTTTCACAAGAAACATGTACCTCATATTCATGCACACCATTCATAGCACACATGCTTCTCATGTTCACACACATGACACTATATATGCTCATTTTACACTTGTGCACATTATGGATATAAGGGCCACCTTACAAAGTTTTGTTATGATAGAATACATAATTCAATTATAAATAAATTTGTTTGGGTTAGGAAAGGTGCTAAGCCCCATGGACCCAGTAAGGTATGGGTACTAAAATCCACCCTTATTGTATTTAATGTAGGTTTGGGCTCTCGCTTGATGTGAGGGTATTGGTGCCTTAATGGTGCATGCATTCTAAGCTAAATGGTGACACTTTTGGATGCATCACTTTCAAGGAAAGTTTGGTGAAAGGACCACCATGGTTTGAAGATGTAGAGATTAGCCCTAATAATTTTGGTAACTATCTTTAACTCCTATCTTGATTACATGCTCTCATTGATTGACTTTTGGCATGTTTTAATTTTTCATGTTCATTATGTTAAATGTAATATCAATTAGAATTGTGATATACATATGTAGTATGTAAGATACACCCATGTTCATATAGATTCATATTTTGTGTTCTCACTATTGTTTAGTTATTGTGTATATCCTAACTCTAAAGTACGTGCACTTACCCTAATGATCATATTGGTTTATGATTTTGCACTTCATGTTTTGATTACATGTTTAGATGAAACTTTTATTAAAACTTGTGATTATACTTGTACAACTAATGAGCCAAAATTGATTATTATGTGTTTGTACTTTATTGCTCATTTATACTCATTGGATATACTTGTATAACCTAGTTTTGATGATTCTTATATCTTAACTTATTTTCCCTATTTTTGTACATGTTTTCATAAATATGTGTTTATCTTCATGTATATGTCAATTTTGTCTAAAAATATTGGATATACATGTCTATCCTAGAGTCACTTACTTTTCATGCAATATTTTTATTATGGGCTCATTTATATTTGGAATATATATGTATCCTTTTAGTTTCAACAAAACATACATATACCTTGAAGCATATTTAGTTTTGATGATTTCTTGTTTATATGAGTTTCAATGCGTTTTTTTCATGATTTTGTTGATTACATGATTCTTACACTCTATGTTTGGTGTTTACTCATGATTTTTTTTGTTTCATGAGTATATATGTGCTTTATTGCTATTTGAGCATCAATTATTGTATGATTTTCATGTTTTCATAGGATATATGATTTGGTTACATGTTTTGAAGGATGTTTAACTAGTTTGTCAAAAATTATTTTAAACTAGTCTTTATTCTTCAATTGGTAGTGATTTTCAAATAGGTTAAAATATTTCAAATCATATTTTTGAAAACCCCTACCTTTTAAGGGCAGTTGGATGGGCGACCATGCCTTATATACTCTTATTGAATATCTTTTAAATATGTGGAATAGGGTGGTAGGTATGAGTTATATACATAATCTTAATGATATTTCATATGTTTGTATACTCATATTTGTTTTCTTATATATATGTATGCTTCAAATTTCAATTTGTATCAACTTCAATTGGTATATCCATTTCATACATACAAATATATGATTTGATTGTGCTTATTTTATCTATACATCTCTAGCACAAATTATTTCTTACTAAGTTTGATTTAGTTATTAATGTCAATTATCTTTCAATTGGTATCATATACAAGCTTATGATTTGTTTTTATTGGTATTTCATAAAGGGGAGAAAAATTCTTATGTTATCTTTCAATTGGTTTTACTTTTCAATTTGTGTCTTACTCCCAGTCTTTATGATGAAAAATATTTTTTTTTGGTATATGCTAACATTTTCAGTATTGGTATCAATAACTTTAAATTAGTATTATTTTCAAATTGGTATCCTTATTGCAAAATAAATATAGTGTTTACCTAAAAAGAGAAATTTGGTTTTTACTTTCAATTGATATTATGTCCTTTTATTGGTATCAATTCATAAAAAAGATTGTTTCTTTCAATAGGTTCTTTCCATTGATTGTGTTCATTGGTATCAAATTTTTGTTTTAATTTATGTTTATTGTTTATTTGTCTCACCCCTTTGTTGATGAGTGACAAAAAGGGGGAGAAGAATTCAGGTTTATATATGCATGTTTTACTATGTGTTATGCATATATGTTGTATTATTGGTATCATGAGCTTCATTGCATATCTTTCTATGTTTATTGATTATGCATATGTTAAGAGGGAGCTTCTATGAAGCCTATCCTTAATGGATGCATATATATAACCTCATAAGTTTTGTCATTATCAAAAAGGAGGAGATTGTTAGCCCAGAGGTCTTTCACCTTAGTTTGATGATGATTAACTTATGAAGGTTAGTTTAATAATAATCTTGTGTTTATATAGTTTCAATTATTGATCAAGATATTAGTAGGTATTTAGTTTCAACAAAGAAGTTTTTGGGAGCTAACACATGTAAATTCAAGAGCTTGCACATCAAGATCGCATCTAGCACTCATTGGAGTCAAGATGATGGATCGTGTTTGAATTGGGTCGCCTTGAAGATGAGGATCAACAAGAAGACTTCAGTTTGTTTAGATCTTGTGTAAAGATAGATAGTTTTAATATGCTCAAGTTCACACACACACACACACACACAAGTTCAATTTGTTTGGTGTTCGATTTAACCGGTTTTGAATTTCATATACACATATATATGGTTTTCATGAATAGATGGAATCAAAACAAGTTTACATGGTTTAATGTATATTAGATTTTATCTATATACATATATGCTTCATATATTTAAAAAAAACTTATTTTGATGTTGTATTTCATGTGTTTGGAGTTTTGTAATTAACAAAACTTATTTTGGATTTCATGTCAAAAACATAGATATATACTTTATATGTGTACTGGATTCCATCCATACACAATATGCTTCAAATGTGTTTCAATATCATTTTTTTGTATTTAGACAAGTTTTGGAGAAATCGGATTTTCATTTCAAAATTTGGTTTTCGGAAAATACGATTTTTGTTTAAGGCCAAATATTTTATATCACAAAAATAGTTCAAATAGTTTGTAATATGTGTTAATTTTTGGTCACACATATTTGTTATTCAAAAATCTAATAAGAACTTATTTTTGTGAAATTTATGAGTATTTATGGGATTTTATTGGAATTAAAATAACCAAGTTTTCAGTTCTGAAATTCCCAGCCACAGCTGGTGGTCGACCGGACAAGTGGTCGGTCGACCAGACCGGTCGACCGATGTGTACGAGAACGTGCACAGGACCAGCCAAGTAGGCCAGTCGACCGTGCGGTCAACCGACTGAAAGTACCCAAGTCTCGGGTACTGCCGATCGATCGGGCGGTCGACCGACAGGCTTGGCTCGGTCGACCGTGCAGTCGACCGGAGGCACAACGGTCAGAAATATGACCGTTGGGCAGGTCGACCAGCAGGTCAACTAGAAGGGCATTTCTGCCTTTTCCTGACTGCAATGGCTAGTCTCTTTGAGAGGCTATAAATAGCCATCTCTTAGGCTGTTTTCTACAAGGATTTGAGAGCAACTTTTCTCATCTATACAAGTATTTTAACAGCAAGGTTTTGAAGAGTTTTTGTGCCATAAAGATTTATTTTTATTTTGTTTTCAAGGGTTGAAAAATCAAAGAAAAAGAGAGTCTTTGAGAAATTGTTTTGATCTTCATTTTTATTTCATTCTAGTATTTTTTCAAGTATTTTACTTTGTGATTTTGATTTCCAAATACCTTATTTTTCTCACACTTGAGCTATCATCTCTATCCTATCTATAGGATTTTGTTTTTGTGAGAAATATAGTTTGTGGTCTATTGTGATCATCAATAATTGTTTGTGGTCTCTTGTGATCACCAAGTTTGTAATCCTTCTTTATTTTGGCTTTATGCCTATCCCTCTAAGTGTAGAGGAGGTTGTGCTTTGAGTTTGTGGCTATCCCTCTTTGTGTAGAGGTGATTGTGGTTGAGTTTGACTTAGTGTCTTATCCCTCTTGTGTAGAAATGATTATTGTTTTGGCTTTGTGTCTTGCCTCTTGTGTAGTGGTTGTTGTGTTCGAGAGTGAAATTGTATACTCCAAGTTTGTAATTGCAAATTCCTCGGTGGAGGTTCCCTGTGTGGGAGGTCTTGTGTGGACATAGTGAAAATCCTTCTGTGTGAAGGCGGGGACGTAGAACAGTGGCTCGAACCTCGAAACATATCTTGGTGTTTGCGTTTGATCCACTATCTCTAACTCTATCTCTTTTATCTTGCATTACTTTATATTGTTCATATCACTTACATGTTTGGTATTGCTTGTGTGCCCATACTTGTGTTGAACCAACAGAGTTACATATAGCACCTCAACTCTTATTTAGAGGAATCTCGAGAAGATGTCCAGAGCCCTTCACGGGGAATTCAGCTATACTCTTTGGTTACACATAGTGTGTTGCAATTAGTTTTTAATTCCACATCATTTGTCATTAGATTAGCTAGTACACCTATTCACCTCCCTCTAGGTGTATTTTCATAATATGTATGTATAAGTACACATATCTCTCACGTATTTATACTAATTATTAGTTCACCCGGGCTTGCCAACCCCGGGGGAATCAAAAACTGCTTCCGTCTGCGCCACATTGTCGGCTAGCGCTGACGTGGCCTGTTAGAGGTCTATTCTTGAAAATATTTTTTGGGGCTCTATTTTTAGAATTATTTTTAAATAATGGGCTTTTTTTGAAAAAAATGCCTTTTTTATTTTATAAAATGGGCATGAAGGCTCAACTGTAACACCCTATTCCTGGAATACGTACTTAGATACGTATTCTGATTTTTATATCATATTTATTTGATCTAATTTTGTATTTGTTTTTGTTTTATGATTATTGGTGTGATTGTTTTGTATTGATCCGGATTCATTGACTCGGAGTCAGCCCTAGTCTGGACCGGGGGCCCGATCCCAGTGTATTGCTCGAATTGGTATTTCAGGAAATCCGATTTGATCGATTTAAGTTTCAAACGTTTTTTCCTAATATTTTAGATTTATCATGATTTTCTGAAATTTTTCAGAATTTTTCTGCAAAATCTCTAAAACCGGTGTTGGCCGGCATCGCTGACTGATTCCTAAATTTTTAGTTTTCAAATGGAGTTAAATTTTTAGAAACGATTTTCACATTACCTCTTAAAATCTTATTTTCTAACTAAAAATATTTTTTGAGATTTTTCTGAATTTATCGAAAATCTACCGGTTTTGGTGTCGACCTATATCGCCGGAAGATTTCAGAATTTTTAATTTGAAAACTAGCTTGATTTTCTCGAATCTGATTTCACCAGACAACTTAAAATAATATTTTCTATTTTTGAGAATTTTTCGGAGCGATTCTGAAACAGTCAAATTTTACCCTATTTTAATAATATTATTCTTTCCTTCTCTTTCTCCATTTCTTTTTCCTTTCCTTCCCAAAGTTAACCCTGACAGCACACTTTCCCCAATCACATCACCTGCCAATCCATATTCCATCACATCAATTTCCCTTTTTAAATAAATAATTCCCCCTTTCAACCATTCCTTTTTCTTTTTCATTTTCTTTTTCTTCCTTTTTCTTTTTCCTTCTTCCTTTCTTCTGCTTCTTCCCTGGCGCCCGACGACCCTTCCTCCGGCACCCCGCTGGGGGCTGAGCGTCGTTGGCATGACACCGGCGGCTGGGCGCGGCAGGGGGCCTCCTGGCCCCCTGTGCGCGAGCGTGGAGGGGGCGACAGCCCCCTCGCTCTCTCTTTTCTCCCTCTCTCTTTTCTCCCTCTCTCTGTTGGCCACGCCGACGGCCACTGGTCGGAGAGGGGCGTCCAGTCCCCCCTCTCCCTTCTCTCACTCAGATCTCTATCTCTCCCCCTCTCTTTCTTCTCTCTCTCCCTCTCCTTTCCCCCTCTCTTTTGGGGTGGCCGGCGGCCACCCCTGCCTGCGCCGGCCACGGCGGCCGGCGCGGCTCTCCTGCGCCTCCCTGGCCGCAGTCAGGGAGCGGCAGAACCAGCCCAGTCCAGAGCCTGGGCTGTGCGTGGGCAAAGGGGGGCGGCAGCCCCCTATTCTCTCTCCTTTTCCCTTGTCTCTCTCTCCCCCTCTCATCTCTGTTGGATGCCGCTGCCGGCCAACTCCCTGGCCGACAGAGGGCTGGCCAGGCGCCCCTGGGCCCACGAGGTGCCGTGGGCCCCTCCTTGATTAGGGGCTGCGTGAGCAGCCCCAATACTATCTCTCTCTCTCAATCTCTCTCTCTATTTTCTCTCTCTCTCTCATCTCTCTCTATCCTATATTCTCTCTCCAGCCACTTCTCTCTCCCTCTATCCACTCTCTCTCCTCTCTAATATTTCTCTCTACTCTCTCTCCTATTCTCATTTTCTCTCTCTAAATCTCTCTTTCTCTCTAGACTTTCTCTCTAGAAATTCCTCTTTCTCTCTAGACTTTCTCTCTAGAAATTGATCTTTCTCTCTCTAAATCTCTCTTTCTCTCTCACTCTTTCTCTCTATTTTCTCTCTCCTCTTCTCTTTCTCCCTCTATAAATAATAATATATGTATATTTTTGATGGTGTGCGCGTATTTCTGATGTTTCGGGATTTCTCGCAGTTTTTTCGGTGAATTAGGCGAGTACAGTTTCTTTTGAACATGCATCTATTTTATCATTATGCAAGTACATTCCTTTTGATATTTCATGTTCTATTACCATCGTTTCATGTCTAATAACTGTTATCCTGCTTTTTATACATGATATGTAAGTTGATATGTTTAACACCGACACATGATATATAACATCGGTACTTGCCATGCCATATTTGACACAGATACCCGACACCGGTACTTACCATGCTATATTTGACCTATAATATAGGACCCCGGTACTTGCCATGCCATATTTGACACATGATACCGGACCCCGGTACTTGCCATGCTATATTTGACCTATGATACCGGACCCCGGTACTTGCCATGCTATATTTGACCTATGATACCGGACCCCGGTACTTGCCATGCTATATTTGACACATGATATTTGATACCGGTACTTACCATGATATATTTGACCTATGATACCTGACCCCGGTATCTACCATGCTATATTTGACCTATGATACCGGACCCCGGTACTTGCCATGCTATATTTGACCTATGATACTGGACCCCGGTACTTGCCGTGCTATATTTGACACATGATACACGACACCGGTACTTGTCATGCTATAATTGACACTTGATATCTGACACCGATACTTGCCATGCTATACTTATCGCCTGCTACCTGACACCTGATATAATAACACTTGACCTGATATTGTGGCACATATAATATATTGCATATTCATGACTATTACTTTTACGGGGACTTGGCATGATTATTATACTGTTACCAGATATTTGGTACTCCTGAACTCCTGTACTCCTGAACTCCTGTACTCCTGAACCCCTGAAAAAGGGTGACTCCTGATATTATACTCCTAGTATTATACTCCTGTTAATTTCCGTAGTTGGATAATCATGGTTATATTGTATACACTTGTGGACATTATCTTTGGGCAATATGTATAATAAAAGTACTCAACTTACACTGGGGTGAGAGAAACTGATAGAAACCGGTATGATGTCATATTTATAATGGTGATATTTCTGAAGTGTCGTGTGGGGCGCGTAATGATAAGTCCCCAGAAGCAGTAGCCTGAATCTGAAGTGTCATGTGGGGCGCGAAATGATAAGTCCCCGGAAGCAGTAGTCTGTACTCCTGAGCTAGTCCCGGGCAGAGTCGGGACCCACTATAAATATGAGCCATCAGATTTATCAGTTTCCAAATAATAACTCATCTTATTCATAAGTGGATGTATGTGTGCCGGTAGCACATACAAAAGCATATGGATCGGATGAATAACATAAAACTAGGGATGGCAGACGGGTCGCGACCCGTCAGATCAGACCCGACTCGACCCGAAGTTAGCGGGTCTGGGTTTGGCTAATCGGGTTTGGGTCGTAATCGGGTCGACCCGTCTGACCCGGTTATTAAATGGGTCGGGTCGACCCGAACCCGCCAGTCCCGCTTGACCCGCCAGACCCGATTATTCTCTCTCCTCCTCGGCCTCCTCCTCTTGATCTCCTCCTCTGCCGCCCCCGCCTCTTCCCCTTCGCCTAAATCAAATTGTTAAAAAATATACGTAAGACCAGTTTTGAACCCGTGGCCTCTAGTGTGTGGAGTTTAGTGTGATGACTAACTATACCACCCAACAATTTGGTAATAAAGTGTAAAAAAAATTGTATTTAAATTTAATAATCGGGTCAAATGGGTCGGGTCGGGTCGACCCGACTAAGAATGGGTCGGGTCTGGGTCTGAATTTTTTGACCTGTATAATAATCGAGTCTGGTCGAACCGACCCGATTATTACATGGGTCGAGCAGTAATCGGGTCGGATTGACCCGACCCGACCCAATTGCCACCCCTACATAAAACAACCAAACAGTAATAATGTTAGGAACGTGTGATATTTGGTCTCTCCTTTGTTCGGGTCCTAGTACTCACATATCAGACCCGGGTAAGTGAAATCACTTAGAGGGGGGGTGAATAGGTGATAATGCTAATCTAGTGAACTTAATGCGGAATTTAAGAACTAATTGCAATTACACACAAGTAAGAATATGATATGGCAATATTATCAATGCACAAAGTAAAGAGAGAGAGAGAGAGAGAGAGAGAGAGAGAGTCAAAGGATCAAGCGCAAACAACAAGATATGTTTCGAGGTTCGAGCACCCAGCTCTACATCCCCGTCTTCACCACCGTGAAGGATTTCTAGTCCACTAGCTTGTCCACAAAGGACTCCCACAAAGGGAACCTCCACCGAGGATTTGGGGCAATACAATCACAAGGAGTACCCAACTCCTCTCCTTACAAACACAACCTCCTCCTTAGGCACAACACCAATCCAAAAAACAATCACCTCACAACTTGAGGGATTAGCACAAAGCTTACACAAGGATCACCTCACACCTTGAGGGATACAACCCAATAGCACAACCTCCTCAACACAATGAGGGAAAGGCACAAAGCCAAGCTAAGATAGGGTTTACAACTTGGTGATCAAAAGACCACAAACAATCTCTTTTCCCACACAAAGATCCTATAGAATAAGATAGTAGATGTAGCTCAAGTGTGGAGAAAACCAAAGGAATGGAAATCAAAAACTCAAAGAAAATCCTTGAGAAAAACTAGAAACCAAGATAAAGAAGTTGAATCAAACACTTTTCCCAAAAACCCTTTTCTTTGATTTTCCAAACCCTAGCAAGAACACCAAATAGATTGTTCAATTTAAAGCCCAAAAACTTCTTTTGATTGCTGTGAAAACACTGGAGAGTCAGGAAAAATTAGTACCAAAAATCTTTCTGAAAACCTCTTTCCAATGGGGTATTTATAGCCCCCAGAAAATTATAGTCGTTGGCAGCAGAAACTGCCAAAAATGAACTACCGGTCGACCGGTCGGTCGACCGGCCAACGGTCACTTTTTGACCGCTGGCAGCTACCGGTCGACCGAGCGGTCGACCGGCCCCAGAACCAGAGAGCATCGGCTCTCTGGCCGGTCGACCGTTCGGTCGACCGGGAGCAACCCGAGAGCAACCTACTCTCAATCGGTCGACCGTGCGGTCGACCGGCTTATGGGGCAGCCAGCGTGCACGTCGGTCGACCGCTACGGGCGACTGGCTACTTGGTACGGTCGACCGTCCGGTCGACCGACCTAGCCTGACAGAGGCAGTTCTGGTTAGAAAAACATGTTATTTTTAATTCTAAAAATTCTCATAAATCTTCTAAAATACACAAAAATAGTTTTATCATTTTACATTGATATACAAACTTGTGTTAAAAATTTCAACACAAATTTCAAACAATTTGAACTATTTTTGTGTCTTACAAATTTTATCAAAAACCAAAACCTGTATTTTTCAAACTTGGATTTTTCAAAAGAAAATCCGATTTTTCCAAAACTCATTTAAATACAAAAACATGATACTTAAACATATTGAAGCATGTTGCATATGGATGGAAATCCAATATACAAGAAACATATACATATCCATGTTTTTAACTTTAATTCCAAAATATGTTTTGTTCAAAATACCAAAACACTAAACTCATGAAATAGACTATCAAACTAAGTTTGTCTAAGAAGTTGAAGCATGCATGTATATAGAACAAATCTAATATATATTAAACCATGTA
The DNA here is from genome assembly GCA_038442645.1 of Agave tequilana. Classification (NCBI taxonomy): domain Eukaryota; kingdom Viridiplantae; phylum Streptophyta; class Magnoliopsida; order Asparagales; family Asparagaceae; genus Agave; species Agave tequilana. Next base: position 42,035 of record JAVJIF010014306.1, on the reverse strand, counting down.
AACTTGTTTTGAATCTAATATTCATGAAAACCAAGATCGGTTAAACCAATCAAACCAAAAACGGAAACATGAAACGTGTGTGTTGTGAACTTGAGCATATCATACTATTCTAATCATTACAAATGGATCTAAAACTCAAACTAAACTGGGTACCGATGTCTTCTTGTAGAGCGCCGTCTCCAAACCGACTCGATCCAAAACTCCAAAACTCCGAGCTAGACTCCAATGAGTGCTATATATGATCTTGTCGCTCGGGCTCTTGAATCACTATGTGAAAGCTTCCAAACCATCTTTGTTGAAGCTAATCACCAACTAATATCTTGGTTAATGATCTGAAACTAAAATCACAAGATTATTAGTACACATAACTACATGAGTTAATCATCATCAAAACTAGAGTGGAAGTCCTCTAGGCCAACAATCTCCCCCTTTTTGATGATGACAAAACTCATGAAGTTATATATGTATGGATTAAAGTTAAGCTTCAAGAAAGCTCCCCCTTAACTCATGCATCAAGATAAACAAATAAGTATGCAATGAATGTTCATAAACATGTATGCATCAACATGCATAAAACACATAAATTTCTAAAACATGCTCTTGATACCAATTAAATAAAACAAGTACATTTTTCAAAACAAGCACTTGATACCAATTTGCAAAACAAAACTAATGAAGCTCTTGATACAAAAATAAAACAATGTTCTTTAAATAATGCTTTTGATACCAATTGAACTTTAATAAAAGCATAAAACAATGTTCTTTAAATAATGCTTTTGATACCAATTGAACTTTAATAAAAGCATAAAACATGCATACACAAACATGCATATAAACTACAAACTCAAATTCTTCTCCCCCTTTTTGTCAATCATCAATAAAGGGGTAAAAGTAAACAAATGTTCTCCCCCTTTTTGTTCAAAACAAAGAATCAATAAAGGGGTGACATAAAACATGATACCAATTCAAAAAAAAATGTCAATGAAGTGCATAAATGATATCAATTGAAATGAGTATAAAAACATTTTAAGGAATGCCTATATCAAATGATACCAATTGAAATAAAGGTAAACGAGGCATTGTAACAAATTGTTTTAATTGAGAATTGTTTCAAATTAAACATGTTTATATGAAAACATATATCAAATGAAAACAAAAATTTTGATACCAGTTGATAAGTAAATAAATAACATACCAATTGTAAGAAAACAATCTTGATACCAATTGAAATTAAACATAACAAATTTTGAATTTCTAAACATAAATTTTGATACCAATTGTAAATATATTTTTCATTTTGAACATATGATACAAATTGAAATTTTCAATCATAAAGTATGGGAGTGGAAATCAAATACCAATTGAAAGATGAAATACAAGTTTTCTCCCCCTTTATGAAATACCAAATGAAACAATGAATAAGCTTGTATATGGATACCAATTGAAAACTAGTCAATTGAAACAAGATAGTCATTATAAAACAAGCTTTATCATGATCAAAATTTGTGCTCTAAGATATATGAATATAATAAGCACAAATAAAAACATATATATGTATGAAAAATTGGATACCAATTGAAATTGATACTCTTTGAAGTGCAAGCATACATATACAAATATATGAGTATACAAAAAATGTCAATATTGATACCAATTGAAAGAATTCAATGATACCAATTGAAACAACAATAATATCAAGAGTATATCTCATATAACCTACCACCCATTCATGTTCAAGTTTAAAATGATTTTCACTATAAAGCATACATGAGCATGGTCTCCCAACCAACCGCCCTTTGAAGGTAGGGTTTTCAAAAAAAATAGGTTTGAAAATATAGTTTGTTTGAAAAACTCTACCAAAGCGAAGAACACGAACTAGTTATGAAAAAATTTGTTAAGTAGTACGAAATCCTTCAAGTAAGGAACAAGACAAAATTGTTTTTCATAAAACATATGTAATTCACATGATCACTAAACACTCAAAATCCATAAAGCTCATATCATACTCATGAAAAAAAATCATAAGAAACCTAATAAAGTGAGTGAACAAGTGTTATGTGACACATATCATCATGAAAATATTCAATTTAGCCCAATTTAAATTCCTTTAAACATGAAACATGAAGATCTAAAATTTTTCAATAAAACAAATTATACTTCAAGGCATATGTATGTTTTGTCAACACAAAAAGTATACATACATATCCCTAAACACAATTGAGTCCATAATAAAGATTTGCATGAAAAGCAAATAACTCAAGGGGTATACATGTATATCTTAGGGTTTGTCAAAATAGACATATACATGAAGTGAAAACACATAAAACATGTCCAAAATGGGAATACAAGTTTAAAATGCATGAATCATCAAAACTAGACTATACTAGCACATCTAATGGGTACAAAAGAGCGTTCAAGCACAAACATATAATGATCTATTTGTGGCCCACAATATGTACAAGTATATATCCTAGTTTTAATGAAAACTAACATCTAAACAAGTAATCAAATCATGTAGCATAAAACGGGACATAAATCATCATTACAAACATAAAATGATCATTATGTAAATCCACATATTATTAGAACTATGATGAGCATAATAGCTAAACAAATGGTGAGAACACAACAAATAATCCATATAAACATGGGTGATCTCAAAGGCTATACATGCATGTCAATGGTCTAATAATCATGGCATTTGACATACTAATCAAAAACATGAAGCATCAAAACAAAAATCATAATCATACAATTAATCATTATGTATATGCATGTGCATTAGATCTAGGACATACATATTAGTTAAAAAACAAAGTGAGAACACATAGATATAGATCCATATTAAACATAGGTGTCTCAAATAACTAAACATGTATATCACTAATCTAATAAACATGGCATAGGCATAATGAACTATAAAACAAGACATGCTATAAAATGATGATTATGAAAAGCATGCAAATATAAACGGGAGTGAGAGATTGATACCAAAACCGATGAAGGCACCTCTCTAGTTCTCCAAACCAATGGTGGTCCTCTCCACCAAACTCCCCTTGAAAGTGATGCATCCAAATTGTTTTCTTTAAGCACGGAACGCATCCACTTCAAGGCACCAATACTCTCACGTTATGCGAGAGCCCACACCTACATCAAAATCAAAGGGGTGGTCTTTGGTACCCATTTTCTCTTGGGTCCATAGGGGTTAGTACCTTTCCTAACCCAAACAACATTATTTGCTAAATTTTCATCATATATACGATCATAACAAAATCTAGCAAGGTGGCCCTTACGTCCACAATGTGTACAAGTGTACACATGAGCATACAAGTGTTATGATTGTGACCGTGAGTAGCATGTGTATGCCGTGATGGGTGTGTATGCAAGGATGAAACTTATTTCTTTCGAACCAAGGTTTCCAAACGTGTATGATTTAAAGCACATTGGTTCAAAGTGGAGCCCAAACAATCTACACTTTTCTTCAAAACATTTATGTCATTCTCAATTCTAGAAGATAAAGTGGAGCATGCAAAAGATGTGCTAGGTGAAGCTACACTAGCATGGCAAATATGTGAAGACAATTTAATTTTCAAAGAATCATTTTTCTTTAAAACCACATCCAATTCTTTTGTAATGAAATCAATTTCATTTTTCAAAGAAAGGTTATCTTTTAAAATAAAATCTAATTTAGAAGATAAAACCTCATTGTTTTTTACAACATCATCACAATCATTTTTGCTTTTCAAAAATTCATTTTCCTTTAGGACAAGGTCAAGTTGAGATTTAAGTGAGTCACGTTCACTAGTAATCTCTTCCTTCTCTTGCAAAATCACTTCAAAACTAGAACACAAATCCTTCATTTCTTCTTTTAAATCAAAATGCTTCTTTTTCAAAAAGTCATGTTTTTGCAAAAAAATTTCAAGCTTTGAAGCAAGTTCAACATTTAAGTTTTGAACTTCTAAACATCCATAGCAATATGAGCTAGAGCTATCATCTAGTTGAGAATCCGATTGTACCTCAAGGGAGTCTTTCCCTTGGACCATGAGGCAATGTTCGTCGGACTTGTCTCTCCTAGATCTTCTCAACTTGTTGATAATCCTTGGTAGCTCGGGAGAAGTCAATGTGCTCCAAACTGCAAAAGCCGAATCATAATGAGCAAACACATGTAAAAGATCTTCATTAAGAGATGCTCTAAGTGTTTTAAGTGCAAGTGCATTGGCCTTATCATGCTTGCTATCATTGGGGTAGGATTCCTTGGTAATGACTTGGTAAACTTTAGATCCTAAGGCTTTCAAATGACTACTCATCTTGGCCTTCCAAAAATCATGTTTAGAAAAATCAAACATATGAGGGCTATCCATAAGTGCAAACTAAATGTGTGCAAATGAAAAATGCAAATGAAGATTAGCAAACCAAGATCTCACTCCTAGGCGGTTAAACCAAATTCAGGAGCGTAGGCTCTGATACCAATTGAAATCACCTAGAGGGGGGGTAAATAGGTGATAATGCTAATCTAGTGAACTTAATGCGGAATTTAAGAACTAATTGCAATTACACACAAGCAAGAATATGATATGGCAATATTATCAATGCACAAAGTAAAGAGAGAGAGAGAGTCAAAGGATCAAGCGCAAACAACAAGATATGTTTCGAGGTTCGAGCACCCAGCTCTACATCCCCGCCTTCACCACCGTGAAGGATTTCTAGTCCACTAGCTTGTCCACAAAGGACTCCCACAAAGGGAACCTCCACCGAGGATTTGGGGCAATACAATCACAAGGAGTACCCAACTCCTCTCCTTACAAACACAACCTCCTCCTTGAGGCACAACACCAATCCAACAAACAATCACCTCACAACTTGAGGGATTAGCACAAAGCTTACACAAGGATCACCTCACACCTTGAGGGATACAACCTAATAGCACAACCTCCTCAACACAATGAGGGAAAGGCACAAAGCCAAGCTAAGATAGGGTTTACAACTTGGTGATCAAAAGACCACAAACAATCTCTTTTCCCACACAAAGATCCTATAGAATAAGATAGTAGATGTAGCTCAAGTGTGGAGAAAACCAAAGGAATAGAAATCAAAAACTCAAAGAAAATCCTTGGGAAAAACTAGAAACCAAGATAAAGAAGTTGAATCAAACACTTTTCCCAAAAATCCTTTTTTTTATTTTCCAAACCCTAGCAAGAACACCAAATAGATTGTTTAATTTAAAGCCCAAAAACTTCTTTTGATTGCTGTGAAAACACTGGAGAGTCAGGAAAAATTAATACCAAAAATCTTTCTGAAAACCTCTTTCCAATGGGGTATTTATAGCCCCCAGAAAATTATAGCCGTTGGCAGCAGAAACTGCCAAAAATGAACTACCGGTCGACCGGTCGGTCGACCGGCCAACGGTCACTTTTTGACCGCTGGCAGCTACCGGTCGACCGGGCGGTCGACCGGCCCCAGAACCAGAGAGCATCGTCTCTCTGGCCGGTCGACCGGGAGCAACCCGAGAGCAACCTGCTCTCAGTCGGTCGACCGTGCGGTCGACCGTGCGGTCGACCGGCTTATGGAGCAGCCAGTGTGCACGTATCCGTGCACGTCGGTCGACCGCTACGGGCGACTGGCTACTTGGTACGGTCGACCGTCCGGTCGACCGACCTAGCCTGACAGAGGCAGTTCTGGTCAGAAAAACATGTTATTTTTAATTCTAAAAATTCTCATAAATCTTCTAAAAATACACAAAAATAGTTTTATCATTTTACATTGATATACAAACTTGTGTTAAAAATTTCAATACAAATTTCAAACAATTTGAACTATTTTTGTGTCTTACAAATTTTATCAAAAATCAAAACCTGTATTTTTCAAACTTGGATTTTTCAAAAGAAAATCCGATTTTTTCAAAACTCATTTAAATACAAAAACATGATACTTAAACATATTGAAGCATGTTGCATATGGATGGAAATCCAATATACAAGAAACATATACATATCCATGTTTTTGACTTTAATTCCAAAATATGTTTTGTTCAAAATACCAAAACACTAAACTTATGAAATAGACTATCAAACTAAGTTGTCTAAGAAGTTGAAGCATGCATGTATATAGAACAAATCTAATATACATTAAACCATGTAAACTTGTTTTGAATCTAATATTAATGAAAACCAAGATCGGTTAAACCAATCAAACCGAAAACCAAAAACGGAAACATGAAACGTGTGTGTTGTGAACTTGAGCATATCATACTATTCTAATCATTACAATGGATCTAAAACTCAAACTAAACTGGGTACCTATGTCTTCTTGTAGAGTGCCGTCTCCAAGCCGACTTGATCCAAAACTCCAAAACTCCGAGCTAGACTCCAATGAGTGCTATATATGATCTTGTCGCTCGGGCTCTTGAATCACATGTGAAAGCTTCCAAACCATCTTTGTTGAAACTAATCACCAACTAATATCTTGGTTAATGATCTGAAACTAAAATCACAAGATTATTAGTACACATAACTACATGAGTTAATCATCATCAAAACTAGAGTGGAAGGCCTCTGGGCCAACAGTAAGTTCTACAGAGTGCGAACTCTAGTATGGACTATCGGTGATGTGAGGCGCTGGTAGGGAGGCGATTGAAATATCAAACGGTACTGATTATTATTATTGGATTAATTAAAATGCAACATCTTTATATTCTCCAGTTACAATATTATGCTCTGAGTTGACACCCTGTTTTATAACACATGACCTCTGTGATACCATGATTACTCCAGATACACTCTAGTTCTGTTACCCTGAGGGCAACTCAAGTTGTATGAACTTAGATGATGGTGACATCGGATATGTGGTATATAGATGAGGGTTTCCTTGTTTGGATTATCACCTCGACGTATCAACCCCATGAATCCATAATCTGAGCTTATATAACTAGTTTTGTCTATACTTGTATTTATCGCGTTATTAGTGTATTTATCATATGTTTAATATATTGGTCGCATGATTATGTGTACCTATGCTGTCTATACCATTTTCCATGCATGTTTTTCGATCCAGATTTACTGACATACATGTATTTACTTGATCTCGGATTCACTGTCATTTTCCTTATATTACTTGTCATTTCCTGTACCTGCATGCCTGGACCACATCACTTGATCATGTACACGTGTGCTTGTTATGCACGCTATTTGGCTTTATCATATGTACTCACTGGGGTTGCTAACAACCCTGGATTCTCATGTCCAGATCCTGGAATCTGGACCATAGCCCTGCTATACCTGATCAGAGTGGCGCAGCGGGAGCGTGGATTAGCAGTTGCCTATTTGGACCCTCCTTCTTCCAGCCTCTCCTTGATCGGCTCGCGAGATTCTCATCTTACTACTCGTGAGTAATTTCCCGTATTTTCATAGTGTACATCCTGTTTTTGTGCTTCTTAGTAATCATATATTCTTGAGATATTATATCATGCCTTATGATAACTGTGTACTGGTGTTATTATTGTTGGATTGTGATTGTGTGTTACCACTGTGCTTCCGTACTCTGATTCCTGCCTGTACTGATGCTTAGCGTATATACGTGAGGGTATTTTCGACCTGCGTATGTACGTCGCAGTAACGTCTCCGTACCCACGAGATCGGGGCGTTACATCAACATTCATGCATAATTGTTGCCCCAAGCATTTGCCTAGACGGTTATAACAATTTTGTTAGAAAGATATAGTAGTGGGAGAGAGGGAGGTTTGAGAGAGGGAGGAGGAGATGCTGCTCTCGTTGTTGGAAAAAGAAGAAAAGAAAAGAAATTGGAGAAGCAAAAGAAAGAAGAAAGAAGAAAATGGGAGAAAAGGGAAGAATTGTGTAGAAGATTGGAGAAGGAAAAAGAAAAGAAAAAGGGAAAAGAAAAAGAAAATGAAAAGAAAGAAAAGAAAGAAAATATTCAAACTAAATTGTGGTCTCAGAAAAAATACTAATATTATTTAATTTGAATAACTTTTGACTAATTCATAAAAATCCTCAAATTTTTTTTAAAATGAAAACATTACTCTGAGCAACATTGTGAAATCAGATTTAAGAAATTCAACCCAGTTTGTAAATTACAAATTCTGAAATCGATCGGCGATACCAGTTGACCTGAATTTAGGAGATTTTGTAAAATAATTCAGAAAATCTTAAAAAATTCACAATATTCAAAATTAATATCTGAAATAGATCCAATCTAACTAGCAGAAAAGTCAAATGAAATAGTTACACTATATAAAAAAAAGAAATCGGGTCTGATACAAAATAATAATAAAAGAATAATAAAAGAAAAATAAATAGAGGAAAAAATAGAAAAATACGAGCAAAAAATCGGGACATTTATCCTGTACATATTCCGAGAATGAAGTGTTACATCAACATGCATGTGAATGTTGCATGCAATGTTCAGAAGTTCATATGCAATTTTTAAAAATATTTTAAAAAAAACTTTGCATAACGTCGGCTTGATCTGTATGCCAAGCAAAATTAAAAAAATAATAATCAAACTTTGGCTTGGCCGGGGCTGCCAACCTCGGCCAAGCTCAAAACTTAAAAAAAAAATTATTAGTTTACCCCAGATTGTCAACTCCAAGCGAATTAAAAACTACGTCCGCTAGCGCCATGTTGTCGGCTAGCGCTGACGTGTCCTATCAAAAGTCTACTCTTGAAAATATTTTTTGGGGTCTATTTTTAGAATTATTTTTAAATAATGAGTTTTTTTTGAAAAATTGCCTTTTTTTAATTTTATAAATATGGGCCTGTAGGTTCAACATCCTTGCATAATTGTTGCCCCAAGCATTTGACTAGACGGTTATAACATTTCCTTAGAAAGATATTCAATGTAAATAAATTCTTTCACTTTCATTGTTATGATCAAGTAAAAGAACAACAGGGTGACTGAGCTTGTAGCCTGACAGTGTGAGGCCCACTATATGCGTATTTTTATAAGAATTTGTGTGAGCATATTGTACTATCCGGATAAAAATGAATGGAGTGAAAGTGTGAAGCCAAATTAGGAATATGGTGTGCGCAAATTGTAGAAATTCAATCACAACTGTAACGGACAAACAACCAACCAGTGTTGTAATGAGACAAACAACCTCAGTAATTGGTTGAACTGAATTCTTTGATTCTTTTTTCTTTTTCCTTTTGTCCCTAAACAAGAAAGTCCTCTACAAGTATAAAGATGAAAAGAGTAACATAAATAGAGTTTGAATGCACCCATGTGTATCCAAACATAATATCATGTTAGTGAAATTGCAGTTTAGAAATATGATTAAAAATTTATAAATCATAGTTTGCAAATCTATAACTGATATGAAATAAACTACGACTCTGCTTGTTTCACTGTAAGTGAGCGCAAGTCATAGTAAAATAAAAATAAAAAAAGTGAACTGTATCATAGAGAATATATTGTGTTTTACCGTATTTGATCGGTAAATGAAAGTATAAGTGAAAAAATATATTATATTTACGATATTTGATTGACAATATAAAAGTGTAAATGGAAAAGTGAACCACAAAATTAATTGTACTAGTGATTTAAATATTACAAATACTATTAATTAAATCTACTATTGAAAATTAAATTGTATTAATTATTTGATATAAAATATTAATAATTTTAATATATTATTTATATTAATAATAATATTAATAAAAATATTAATATAATTAGTAAATATTAATAAAATGTTAACTAAATAAATAATTATAATATTTTAATAAAACTTAAAGAATACTAATGAAGTAGAAATAATAATAAAATCTAAAGAAAACTAATAAAATGTTATCATATTAACAATGTTATAATATTAAAATATTATACATTATTATTATATTATTAAATTTGATTATAATATTAATGTAATATTGTAATAAAATTTACAAAATTTCAAAGTCAAGGAGGGCTTAAACAAGAAAGGTCATCAGCAAGCATCGGTGCCTACAATTTCTTCATTTGCTTATTTTCAAAATAAAAATGCTGACATAAAACAGAAAATCTCTCCATGTCCGAGCTTTCCTTGATCCCCATAATCTGGTTTCAACTATCATTGTCCGTCCTCTGAGATTCCGTCTTCTCGCTTTCCGTGGTTCTGAGAAGAAAAGAGATCAGAATCAGAAGCAAAAAGAACCTCCTCTCTCTCTCCCCCCAAGGGTTTCGATCTTCGAATCTCCGATTCAGAGCTAAGGGATGAAGGTCACCGCTCTCCTCGTCCTCAAGACCTCCGGCGCAGGCGAGTCCTCGTCGTCGGGATCGTCGGATCCCGTGATCCTCGCGAACGCCACCGACGTCAGCCACTTCGGATTCTTTCAGAGGAATGCGGCCAAAGAGTTCGTCGTCTTCGTCGGCCGAACCGTCGCCAAGAGGACGCCCCCTGGTCAACGCCAATCCGTTCAGCACGAAGGTATCCCTTAGACCCCTCGGTTTATTTTTACTGATCAAGAGATTATTTTATTCAATTGATTCGCTTTGAATTTATTTTGATCCTTTATAATCTGAGATCCAGTTGAAAAGTTTGGGTTTAAGTTAGTGGAAGGGAATAGGAGTGGCGATTGTAGGAAGTAGAAGATTGCGACTTAGTGAGCCTTATTTGATTGCTTGAGTTAATCAGTTGCTAGGCTTGATTTGATACTGAAATTAGTTGATAATTGTTTGCATATGACTTGCATTCCAGTTTCTATTTACTGAAAATGGATTATATAACCCTAGATTTTGGGCACGAGGCACGCACATAAAAAGAAAACAGAATTCATGGAAATAAAATTTATTAAAGTTTTTTCTGCCTTTCTTTATAGACTTCTTTTCTGATTCTAGAGATTCTAATCTTGAATGGACAAAAAAAGAAAGAAAACTTTCGTCTTCTTTCTTTGGTTAACTATCATATGTTCTCTCACTTTTTCTCTCTTTTCTTCTTTCTTTTATTTCAAAAAATTTCAAAATAGAGATCCCTAATAAATATGTTTTTTTTTATTATTTCAAACTTTTCTTGAGATATGGATGTAAATGTTATGGGTATATGACTAGATTTTTGGGTACTGTAACATTTTTTTATTTCACTTTCTTTTTGACAAATGGAAGAGAGAGAGAGAGAGATTAATGACACTAGAGAATATATAACCATCAAGAGGGATACATATCTTGAATTCATGAATTCTTGATTGTCTATCTAATAAATGTTATTTTTTATTTTAAAATTTCTTTTTGAGATGAGGTTATAGATGTATGGTTAGATTTCAAGATTTGTTAGTAGTTTGTAAATGGATGGATATATTTGATTTGGAGGTGACACGAACGTGAGTCAGAATCAAATTAGAATTTCAATCAAAAGGGATGTGGTTATAATAGTAAAGATGGAGGTGAATATCCTCTTTAGTGGTTCTGCTTCAAGATTGAAAGTTGAGAGTAACAATGCAGTGTAGCTAAGGGCCTGTTTGGTTAAGGGTGGAAGTGAGGAAGTGAAGAAGTGAGGAAGTGGTAATAGTTCCCTTTGGAATTTGGGAATTGGTTAGTAAGTTTTCTGATGTTTGGATGTTGTTGGGAAGTGTGGTTTGGAAAATGTTATGTTTTTTCTGGTGTTTGGATGGTAATGTGGAAGTGAAAGTGGAAAAGTTGACTATAAAGTTGACCGCAAAATAATATTAAATTAAAAATTAATTAAGGAAAATAAAAATTAGACTGTAATTAGAATGCAAGTGAGATTTACATGAGCAAAAAATTAACTGTTTTGTGCTACAACTTATTACAAATGAGATTTACATGACCACAAAATTAACTGTAGCACTCTGGAAGTGAGGAAAACGTTGTGTAAAGGAGAAAAGAGAGAAGGAAAATAAAATTTTCCATTTTCCTTTTCCGGTGTTTGGATGAACAGCGGAAATGAGAAAAGACACTTCCCACTTCCTCACTTCCACCCAATTCCTTGAATCCAAACAGCCCCTAAGTGTCTTTAAGATGGAAAACTGGGGAATTTGTTTTTGGACAAAAGGCTTTAGCTTATCGTGAATGGAACTTGAAACCCAACCTCTTGCACAACCGCGAGAGGCTCCGCCACTGTGGTAGGTGGCACTTATGGTCCTCACAGAAGTATTTGTAGATAGTGGATTATAATGCATACTCAGATAGGCTTAAAGCTTTAGGATTGCCCTTTCCCAATCCAAGCTCTGTTGTGCCATCAATCATAATTTATAGGAGTAATTTGTCATCATTTGTGTCATATCCTTGTGCTTCACTAAGAACCTAATTGCTTCACTGGAAAGGATCAGCAAATAGTGGAAACACCTTGACCTTGTTGACATACTCTTGTTGGCCCAATGGCCTTCCACTCTAGTTTTGATGATGATCAACTCATGTAGTTATGTTTACTAATAATCTTGTGTTGTTTAAGTTTCAGATCATTAACCAAGATATTAGTTGGTGATTAGCTTCAACAAGGAGTTTAGAAGCTATTCATAATGATTCCAGGGCCAAAGCTTCAAGATCACACTTTGCCTAGCCTATGGATGGAGTTTTGGAGCAAGTCTTCTTGTTGACACAAAGACTTAGGTATCCTAGTTTAGATAGAGTTTTTAGATCCATTTGTAAAGCTTAGTTTAGTTGATATGCTCAAGTGCACAAAACACACACATGTTTGGATATTGGTTTTTCGGTTTTTAGTTTAACCGATATGAGTTTTCATGAATAGTTTGATCAAAACAAGTTTACATGTTTTATATGTATATTAGATGTGCTCTATATACATACATGCTTATATGACTTATACAAACTCAGTTTGACATACCTATTCATGTAGTTTTATGTTTTGGTATAAAACATATTTTTGTAATTAAAGACAAAAACTATGATATATTTGTTGAATGTGTATTTGACCTATGTCCATATGCATCATGCTTAATAATGTTCAAATATCATGTTTTGTATTTCTATAAGTTTTTAAGGAAAATCAGATTTCCTATTGAAAAATCAAGTTTGATAAAAATACAAGTTTTGTTTTTGATAAAATTGGCAAGACACAAAAATGAATTGATATGTTGATATATTGTCTTGAAATTTTTATCACTTGTTTGAGTTTCAATATAAAATGATAAAACAATTTTTATGGTATTTTTAAAAGAGATAAAAGATTTTTTTTAGAAAATATTTTTCCAAATTTTCTGACCTTGTTTTTGTGCTGACAGGCTGGTCGGTCGACCCTGACGGTCGACCGCACCAAGGGCCGGTCGACCGTTCGGGTCGACCGACGTGCACAGACGTGCACGTCTGTTAGGCACAGACACGGTCGACCGGGACGGTCGACCGAGTTGAGAGCTCTGCTCTCGGGTTTTCTGGGTCGACCGGGCCGGTCGACCGCAGTTGCCCAACGGTCATAATTCTGACCGTTGGCGGTCGACCGGTGGCCTGTCAGGCTGCCACATCAGCCTAACGGCTAGTTTTGTATAGGGGCTATATAAACCCCATCTCTTTGGGGATTTTGGCCAAGTTTTCTAAGAGAAAAATTTTCAGTTTTCTGAAGTGTTTAAAAGAGTTTTAAAAAGAGTTTTTGGGGCTTTAAAACTTCTCATCTTTATTTGTTTTGGGTTTTTGGAAAATCAAAGAAAACTAGGTTTTGGGATTTTGATTTGGTATTTCATTTTCTATCATATACAAGAGATTTCCCAAGTAGTTTTTCTTTGTTGCTTGTTTCCAAAAACACTTTGATTCCACACTTGAGCTATATCTTCTATCCTAAACTATTTAGGATCTTGTTTTTGTGAAAAAAGAAAAAGGAAAGAGGTTTGTGGTTGAAATATACCACTTGTTGTAAACCCTTGATTTCTTGAATTGCTCCCTCTTTGGTAGAGGTGGAGATTGTTGTATTGGGTTGTTGGTTTGGATCCCTCTTCGGTAGAGGTGATTGAGTTTGGTTGTAGACCTCTTCGGTAGAGGTGTTGGTTGTTGTATTGGCTACGGGCCCACCCCTCGGTTGTGAGGTGGTTGTTTGAGAGAGGAGTTTGGTACTCCTAGAGTTGTAACAAATCCTCTTCGGTAGAGGTTCCCTCGGTGGGAGATAGTGGATTGGAAATCCTACACGGTGGTGTAGGCGGGGATGTAGAGCAAGGTGCTCGAACCTCGAAACAAATCTTGGTGTTTGCGTTTTGATCCATTGTCTCTCTAACTCTCTCTCTTATAATTGTGCAAAGCATCATACTCATCATCATATCATACTTGCTTGTGTTGAGCATTGATTCATTCTTATATGCTTGGCTTGATTGTGTGTATTTCATATTGCTTGGATTGCTTGTGTGTGTGTGCCTAACTTATACTCATCCAACAAGAGCTTCACATAGCACCTCAACCCATTTCAAGGGGAATCAAGGGGAGTTAGTCCTGAGCCTCGCAAGGGGAATTCGGCTACACTTGTTGTATTGTATTAGTTTGTGCATAATTTGCATTAGCTTCCGCATTTAGCGCACTTAGTTTGCATTAAGTTTCTTAGATTAGCTCTTACACCTATTCACCCCCTCTAGGTGTTTTTCAATTGGTATCAGAGCTAGTGCTCCTGATACTTAGGCTTAACATCCTAGGAGTGATCCATTTGCTTGCTAATCTACATTTGCATTTGATTGTTTGCACATATTTAGTTTATACCATGGACTTCATGACCCCACCTAGCTTTGACCCTTCCAACATTGTTGTTTGGAAGTATAGGATGTCCATGTACCTAAAGACCCTAGGCTTGCATGTCTTTCTTGCCGCTACCAAGAAATGCTATCTTGGTAATGGTGATCATATAGGGGCCAATGCACAAGCCCTAGAGGCCATTAGAAGCACTTTATCTAAAGATTATCTTTTACGTGTTTCTAATCTTGATTCCGCCTTTGCAGTGTGGAACAAATTGACAACAACCACCACCTCCAAGCTTCAAGTGCCAAATCAACCGGAGGAATCTAGTGGAGAATCCGATTCTCAATGCTTCATGGTCCAAGGGAATGACTCCCTTGAGGTACATTCGGAACCCCACTTAGATTGTGATGATGCTAGTTCTTCATGTGATGATATTGTAGATCCCCATACTTTAAATGAAGAACTATCTATTGTTTGTGAAAAATTGATAGAAAAATATAAAATTTTGAAAAAGGAAAGTCTAGGCCTTGAAAAAGAAAATAAGAGTTTGCATGCTAGACTTACCAATGTTTTGCAAGAGAAGGTTGAGGTCTATAATGACAGGGATTCATTAAAATCTCAACTTGATCTTGCACTTAAAGAAAATAACTTTTTGAAAAATAAAAATGATTGCCATGTTCTTTTGAAGAAAAATGAAAACTTGTCTTCAAAAGTTGATTTTGTTTTAAAAGAACATGATTCTTTGAAAATTAAGATTGCTTCAATTTCTAAAGATTTGGATGCATGTTTAAAGAAAAATGAATTTTTACAAAATAAGATTGATGCACATGTTTGCCATGCTAGTGTAGCTTCTTCATCTAGTCTACCTAATGCATGTACCTCTTCTTCTAAGATCAATGATGATATTTATATGTTAAAGAAGAGAGTAGATTGTTTGGGCTCCACTATGAGCCAATGTGCCATGAACCACACACGTTTGGAAACCTTGGTTCGTAAGAAACAAGTTCCAACTTTTATGCATGCACACCCTCCACGGCATACACATGCTCCACACGGACACCGTCAACACATGTATGCTCATGTGTACACATGTACACATTGTGGCCGAAAAGGCCATCTTGCTAAATTTTGTTATGATAGATTAAATGTTTCAAATTTAGCAAAGAAATTTGTTTGGGTTAGGGAAGGGACTAACCCCCATGGACCCAACAAGATGTGGGTACCAAAGACCACCCTCCTATTATTTTTGATGTAGGTGTGGGCTCTCACATGACGTGAGAGTGATGACACCTTGGAGTGGATGCGTTCCGTACTAAAAGGAAATCATATGGATGCATCACTTTCAAGGGAAGATTTGGTGGAGATGACCACCATGTTTTGGAGACAAGGAAAGTTGCTTCTTCGGTTTTGGTAACAATCCTTTACTCCCATTTATTGTCTACATGCTTTTAATATTCATTGTTTATAGCATGTCTTTGATGTCTATGGATTAGTATGTTCATTCCATGTTTATTAGGTCCTTGACATACATGTATAGTATTTGAGACACACATGCTTATGTGAACCCATACTTAGTGTTCTCACTTTTGTTTAAGCTATAATGTACATCATGAATCTAATACATGTGAATTCACATAATAATCATGTATTTGTTTTATCATGATGATTTTTATATTGTGTTTTAATGCTTCATATTTTGAATATATGTTTAGATGTTAGTTTGCATTAAGACTAGTTATATACTTGTACATAGAGTGGGCTACAAATAAATCTATATATGTTTGGGATTGAATGCTTGTTTGTTCCCATTAGATGTGCTAGTATAGTCTAGTTTTGATGATTCATACATTTCAAACTTGTATTCCATTTTTGAATTAGTTTTATGATTGTGTGTTTCACTTCATGTATATGTTTGTATTGCCAAACTTTAAGATATACATGTATACCCCTTGAGTCATTTGCTTTTCATGCAAATCTATTTATGGACTCAATTGTATTTAGGGATATGTATGTATACTTCATGTTTGACAATTCATACATATACCTTGAAATGAAATTTTGTTTTAATGAAAATTAGTTTTTCAAGTTTTTCATGTATTTATATTTAACTTCATGTATATGTCCATCTTATCCAAACTATTGACTATACATGAGTATCCTTTTTGAGCCACGTGCCTTAATGCATATATTTTGTGGACTCTTTATATTTTGGATATGTATGTATACTTTAGTTTGTATTAGACATACATATGCCTTGAAAATTAGATAGTTTTGATGATCTCGTGTTTTAAGGAATAATTGAGCTTATTGCCTAATTTTCATGATTATGATCTTCATATTTTATTTTTACACTCACATTTATTGCTTGCTCATGTTTTGTTTTCATGAGTCTTATTTATGCCTAATTGAACTTGAGTGTTTGATATGATGTGGATTCCATGTTTATGAAAAACAATTTTGTTTTATTCCTTGCTTGAAGGATTTCGTACTAGTTAACAAATTTTTCCATTTAACTAGTTGCGATATTCTTCATATGGTAGAGATTTTCAAACAAAACTAAATTTTCAAATCTATTTTTGAAAACCCCTACCTTCTAAGGGAGGTTGGATGGGAGATCATGGTCATGTATGCTTTAAAATGAAAATCATTTAAAACTTGAACCTTGATTGGGTGGTAGATTATATGAGATATACACTTGATTATTATTGTTGATTCAATTGGTATCATTGAACTCTTTCAATTGGTATCAATTTTGACATTTTTGGTATACTCATATATTTGTTTATGTATGTATGCTTCAATTTCAATGGTATCAATTTCTATTGGTATCTAAATTTTCCATACATATATATGTTTGTGTTTATGCTAGTGCTTGAGTTTCACTTTTGTTTCAATTGATTACTTTTAAATTGGTATCAAGACTATGCATATTTTAGTTTGTAATTCATAAAAGGGGAGAAAATTGATTTTGTATTTCAATTGGTATTTGTACTCCCACACTTTATGATTAAAAGTTGTTATTTTAAACATATGATATCAACATCAAATTTGTTTATATGTTTTAAAATGAACAATTCTTACAATTGGTATCAATGTTTCTATGTAAAATCTTTTCAATTGGTAAAATATTTACAATTGGTATCATATTTAAGAAATTCAAAATTTGTTTTGGTTTCAAGATTCATGTTTAAGAATTGAAGACTTATGTTTAATTACAATTGGTATTTCCAAAATTTTGTTTAAAGAAAATATTCAAAGTTTTGATTTGTATTGCTTATATGCAAGGAGAGCTTAACATCTCTTCATATAGATTCATGTTGAGTGTATTGTGTATTGAAGAGCTTCACATCTCTTCTTTATGTGGTACACGTGTGTAGGGGGAGCTTCACATCTCCTCTTATTCATTACATAATGTGTGTTATGTGAATTAGGGCTTAACTTCCCTCCTTCATGTAATGCATATGTGTAGGGAAGCTAACTTAGCGTCTTCCTCTTCATGAATGTATATAGCATATAACATCTATTGATCCTTGTTTATTTTCTTTTGGTATCAAGATGCTTCATTGACATATTTTCAATTGATATCATGTTTTTAAAGTCACCCCTTATTGATTTTGTTTTTGTTTTAGACAAAAAGGGGGGAGAACATTGTCTTTTATTGTTTTGTTTGACATAAAGGGGAAGAAAGATTTTTACCCCTCGTTTTATTTATGGTTTTGATTACCCCTTTGTTGATGATTGACAAAAAGGGGGAGAAAGATTTATGAAGTTTTATATGCATGCTTATGTTTATGCATATATTATGTTTTAATCTCAAGAATCTCAAGAATACTAAGTTTAATTGATTTATAGAGTTTGCTTTGTAATTGGTATCTAGAGCTTATTTTGTTTTGAATATTCCATTTGATATCTAGAACCATTTATTGTTTATGCATATGCATGTTTCATGTTTAATATTCATTGCATATAGTTATTGTTTATCCCTATGCATGAGTTAAGGGGGAGCTTCTTTGAAGCTTAACTTTAATCCATGCATATATAACTCCATGAGTTTTGTCATCATCAAAAAGGGGGAGATTGTTGGCCCAATGGCCTTTCACTCTAGTTTTGATGATGATCAACTCATGTAGTTATGTTTACTAATAATCTTGTGTTGTTTAAGTTTCAGATCATTAACCAAGATATTAGTTGGTGATTAGCTTCAACAAGGAGTTTAGAAGCTATTCATAATGATTCCAGGGCCAAAGCTTCAAGATCACACTTTGCCTAGCCCATGGATGGAGTTTTGGAGCAAGTCTTCTTGTTGACACAAAGACTTAGGTATCCTAGTTTAGATAGAGTTTTTAGATCCATTTGTAAAGCTTAGTTTAGTTGATATGCTCAAGTGCACAAAACACACACATGTTTGGATATTGGTTTTTCGGTTTTTAGTTTAACCGATATGAGTTTTCATGAATAGTTTGATCAAAACAAGTTTACATGTTTTATATGTATATTAGATGTGCTCTATATACATACATGCTTATATGACTTATACAAACTCAGTTTGACATACCTATTCATGTAGTTTTATGTTTTGGTATAAAACATATTTTTGTAATTAAAGACAAAAACTATGATATATTTGTTGAATGTGTATTTGACCTATGTCCATATGCATCATGCTTAATAATGTTCAAATATCATGTTTTTGTATTTCTATAAGTTTTTAAGGAAAATCAGATTTCCTATTGAAAAATCAAGTTTGATAAAAATACAAGTTTTGTTTTTGATAAAATTGGCAAGACACAAAATGAATTAATATGTTGATATATTGTCTTGAAATTTTTATCACTTGTTTGAGTTTCAATATAAAATGATAAAACAATTTTTATGGTATTTTTAAAAGAGATAAAAGATTTTTTTTTAAAAATATTTTTCCAAATTTTCTGACCTTGTTTTTGTGCTGACAGGCTGGTCGGTCGACCCTGACGGTCGACCGCACCAAGGGCCGGTCGACCGTTCGGGTCGACCGACGTGCACAGACGTGCACGTCTGTTAGGCACAGACACGGTCGACCGGGACGGTCGACCGAGTTGAGAGCTCTGCTCTCGGGTTTTCTGGGTCGACCGGGCCGGTCGACCGCAGTTGCCCAACGGTCATAATTCTGACCGTTGGCGGTCGACCGGACCGGTCGACTGGTGGCCTGTCAGGCTGCCACATCAGCCTAACGGCTAGTTTTGTATAGGGGCTATATAAACCCCATCTCTTTGGGGATTTTGGCCAAGTTTTCTAAGAGAAAAATTTCCAGTTTTCTGAAGTGTTTAAAAGAGTTTTAAAAAGAGTTTTTGGGTTTTAAAACTTCTCATCTTTATTTGTTTTGGGTTTTTAGAAAATCAAAGAAAACTAGGTTTTGAGATTTTGATTTGGTATTTCATTTTCTATCATATACAAGAGATTTCCCAAGTAGTTTTTCTTTGTTGCTTGTTTCCAAAAACACTTTGATTCCACACTTGAGCTATATCTTCTATCCTAAACTATTTAGGATCTTGTTTTTGTGGAAAAAGAAAAAGGAAAGAGGTTTGTGGTTGAAATATACCACTTGTTGTAAACCCTTGATTTCTTGAGTTGCTCCCTCTTTGGTAGAGGTGGAGATTGTTGTATTGGGTTGTTAGTTTGGATCCCTCTTCGGTAGAGGTGATTGAGTTTGGTTGTAGACCTCTTCGGTAGAGGTGTTGGTTGTTGTATTGGCTACGGGCCCACCCCTCGGTTGTGAGGTGGTTGTTTGAGAGAGGAGTTTGGTACTCCTAGAGTTGTAACAAATCCTCTTCGGTAGAGGTTCCCTCGGTGGGAGATAGTGGATTGGAAATCCTACACGGTGGTGTAGGCGGGGATGTAGAGTAAGGTGCTCGAACCTCGAAACAAATCTTGGTGTTTGCGTTTTGATCCATTGTCTCTCTAACTCTCTCTTATAATTGTGCAAAGCATCATACTCATCATCATATCATACTTGCTTGTGTTGAGCATTGATTCATTCTTATATGCTTGGCTTGATTGTGTGTATTTCATATTGCTTGGATTGCTTGTGTGTGTGTGCCTAACTTATACTCATCCAACAAGAGCTTCACATAGCACCTCAACCCATTTCAAGGGGAATCAAGGGGAGTTAGTCCAGAGCCTCGCAAGGGGAATTCGGCTATACTTGTTGTATTGTATTAGTTTGTGCATAATTTGCATTAGCTTCCGCATTTAACCCACTTATTTTGCATTAAGTTTCTTAGATTAGCTCTTACACCTATTCCCCCCCCCCCCCCCCTCTAGGTGTTTTTCAACTCTTTGGGCTAAGGGCTTTGATTGGGATTCACCTGTTTGATTCACATGAAATGAGCAAGGAGGATAAGTCCCAATTCCTCATCAATCATAACCGAAACTGTTATGGATCTGTTTGCTTGGCATGAAAGCCGAAGTTCTTGGTGACAAATGGCCAGTGATATGTAAATCCACACGATTGTGGATTTGCATTTCAGACATTCTTGAGGAAACATGTTTCCTCTAAAGTTTTTCATCCATTTCAGTGGATGAGAATACCACATCAATTACACGTCAATTATAAAACCTTTTTATTTTTTTTTTAGCATTTTCAATCAAATTCAGAGCTCAAAGCACAAAAAAACATGATTTCACCTTGCTGGTTCAGTCACATGGTTGATGAATCGGGAAATGCTTTACTTACCCATTTCATGTAAAACAAATGAGGGAATACCAATCTCATCAAAGAGCCCTTTGCAATTGGCATAGTAAGTAAGTTTGTCAGGGCATTTCCTCCATTTCCTCATCCTGTCTGGTGAAACAAGTAGGGCCTACGCGAACCTAGAGTTTTAGACCTTGATTTCATTTGAAATGTGAGAGAACAAATAAAAAGTTTGTTACTCAGATGCAACTGATAGGAAGATTAGAATCTCAACGTCTATCCCTTTCTATCCCTTTTCCACTTGCATTTTTCATGTAAACTATGCATGAAATGAATGAAAGTATTTAAAAATATGTTTCTTTTCTTATTTGTTTTAGTATATGGGTCATGATGAGAAGAAAAAGTTCTTATTTGTTTTAGTGTGTAATCATATACTTTTACCTTCATGGGATATGTTACTGTTTTCTTGAACCTTTTTTCCCTCCCGTCTGGTAAGTGGCACCTCTTGTAAGTTATCAAATCTGGCAGTGAGTTGAAGTCAAAATTATCTCACTTCTCTGATGCTAGCACTTTTTCAATCAACATCTGCCTTAGTATAAAGGACAGGATGCAGAAAAGTGCACCATTATGTTTATTTTTTGATTATTACTTACCTCAACTGCATAAATATGCGCTATGCGCTGCATCAGCAATATTTAAATTATAGGAAATGTGATGTGGGTAGATGATGGTGTTAGGTAATAGTCCATCAAAAGTGGACAAGTGTATGTAACTATTGTTTATGTTAAGCGGTTAATCAGATGTGTTTGCTCTATGGACCTTACAAGAGATTTTATATCTTTCCTGACATCAGTTGACCTGTTAATCATTATTTATATTCTAATTTGTATGAAATTTCCCTTAGCCTCATAAGAAACTTATATCATGTCATCTTTAATTGACTTCTTTTTAGAATACAAGGTGCACTCATACAACAGAAATGGTCTTTGTGCACTGGCATTCACGGATGATCATTATCCTGTTCGAAGTGCATTCTCTCTTCTAAACAAGGTAAGCACATTGGTACTTTTTGTATCTGTGCTACATTTAGTGGTGTTATGGAAATTGGAAGAAAGTTGATAAAGCTCCACAGGTGTGGTTGCATATTGGACTTATTTGCAAATATATTTTGTTTATAATATATCTGTTGCATCTTGCAGCCTGGTAATGCTTGTTTGTACTTTGTACCATTGGCTTCATCTGTTTAGTTTTGTCTATATATTTTTCCCTAATGTGGTTGAACTTTGACATACTATCATCATCATCACCACCACTATCAATGCCTGTTCCTATCACCATGGATTAGCCATGAAAAGCAACTCCAACTTGAGGAGTCTCCATAGAAAATTTGATGAATATCATGAGCACCTAACGATTGATGCCAATAATCTAAGCCGTAGCCATATTTTTGTCCAGATGTGGAAAAGGCTAACCATATTGCTTAGTAAGCCAGTTAGCATGCAGGATCCTCTTTGGTCATACATTTTGTACTTATGCAACAAGGAGCGCCTTCCAAAATTATCCTAAAGTTTGGGGATATCATAATATTTGGTATAGGAAACCATCATTCATCTAGAGGCATCCTAAGAGTCAGATAGCCAAATGAAAGCACATTCACTAGCCTGGGGTATCTCAGGTCATCCCAACAACTCCTTAGCCTTGGGTATCTCTGGTTGTCCCAACAACTCCTTTCATGGCTTTATATATATATATATATAGTTGGACTTGAATCTTTTGGGAAGGATTTTGAAGCAAATCTTTCCCATTCAAACTCAATGTTATGAAACATAAATTGGAGATCCGCTCCATTCAAGTTGATCTACATTATTAGGACTGTCTAAAAACGAAACATAAAGTGTTTTAAATGTTCTTATCCTATCCATCAAGTAGGCACAAAATGGATGGTCTGAATAGTGAGTTGGTTAGTTTAACGGTGTAGAGGATTTGAAAATCTTACAAAAATTGGAGTATAAGGTTTAAGTGTTTAGTTCATTATCAAATAGTTGGATCAAGAATTTGTGTGGCCAATGTCATAGATCTAAGCGATATGCCCCTTTAGGCCGTCCATTTGTCTTATAAATGCATGAGCAAAAGAACTTCAAAACACTCAATTCTTTTGTTTTCAATCACTTCAAATGATATAGATCAGCTTCAATGGGAGTGGATCTTGAATTTGAATGGTCTAACATTGAATTTGAATGGAAAGCATTTGGCTCCAAATCCTTTCAGAAGTAGCCAAGTCTCTCTTTCTCTCTCTCTATACATACATACACACACACACACACAAATATAGATATATATACATATACATACATATATATAGATATATATACAGACACGCGCCGCGCGCGCGCGCGCACACACACACACACAGAGATAGATAGATAGATAGATACACACACACACATATTGGTCAATCAAAGTCTCTTTTGTTAACATCCATTTTCATGCGGATCTTATAGTATATATGGGACTGATAAGATATTGTCATGTAATAATGCTCAATCAGTTATAGGTTGTCATTCCTCAACATTTTTCTTCATTTTATAAGCTCTAACTGTAGCGAAATTGAAGAAAAACAAAATGAAACTTGAATAAGTTTCTACCCTTCAAATCAGAATTTAGACATATTGATGCATTAAAGAGAGGCATGGTGGAGAATTGTGATAAGTTGACACATTAACATATGCATTAACGACATGATCAAGAAACCCTTGTGGAATTTATGATAAATGTATAAACTATAATGGAAGCGACAATGATAAACTTTTTTTGACTTTTGGGAAACTTGTAGCAGATAGAAAACATGCTAAGTGAATACGGAGAAAGAACCATGATGCATTAGAAAAGCCCACAAGATACTATAAAATTGCAACACGAGAACTAGTGAGATACTAATAAATTAGACTGAGGCACTATATGCATGCTGACAGAGTAATTTGGAAAATTATCAGAATGCCTACAGAAACTGTATTGATATATTATATACGAAGCAATATATTTACCAAGGTTTCAAAACTTTTCCTATTTCGTCATGATTGGAGCATATCAGATTGGAACTTTATTGTCCAGGTCTGAAACACAAGGCCAATTATCTGAATGGGCTGACACTTTGGAGTTTCAGCCAAGGTTTTCTTGTATGGTTTGGCTTCTAGCTGGCGCTCTTTGGATCTGTTCTTGACCAATGAAACCTTAGTAGAATCTCCAAGTTGGCTATGGGATTAGAAAGGGGGCCAATTTGATCTAAAGAGCAATGAGGAAGAGAATGGATTGACTTCATCATTTTTCATTTGAAAAAATGTTGGCTAGGAGGGACCTCTCGGTCAATCGAGTGTGGCAGTAGTAATGGTAGCCTCGTTCCTCGCCCATCCTTATTTTCCTTCTTAAGTGTTATTTTATTTCATTTTGGAAGAGAGGAAGGAGAGTGATCCCAGCGTGTGCTACAATGGGGCATGAGGTTATGGCCGTAGGTGTTAACTTAGTTAAGTTGTTCCCATCTCACAACCTTGTGATAACGAAATGTATTTTAGATGCTTTAGGCATGTTTTACCTATGGAAAGAATTTAAAAGTCCACTTACATTCTCTCTGTGAAGCCATATGATGTGGGACACATATTGGGCACATTCTATCTGTACTCTTTTAGAACTTGTTGTGTCATCGTTGCTGTTGTCGGCGTATCATCAATGCCTATGGTGGCATGTCCATGTGCAATTTAAGCTGCCGATCAATTACCACAACACCTAGATTTCATTATAATGGATCTTTGTAGCATGAACACTTTTATCGTGAAGTTGCACCTGTATTCAGACGTCGAGACTTCTTTGACACTCAAACCTGGACACTTCTAAAACATACATTCAATTTTATAATATACTATGTTACCTTGGATATTAGATATTGGGTAGTTGGGTTATTAGGCTTGGGCTATTAGCCATACCCAACTTTGTACTCTCTCTCTCTCTCTCTCTCTCTCTCTATATATATATATATATATATATATATATATATATATATATATATATATAAAGTTTCTCTCTAACGAATAATCATCAAGTTAGGCTTTATTTGCTAACATGGTATCAGGCCAGGTTCTTCAACAGTCTGAAAGAGAAGATTATGTTTTTGATTACTGCTAAGAAGATGTGGGATACCTGAAGGTGATGTATGGGGAATGAGTAATCCTTTGAGGGTGTTTGAGATTTATGAGAGACTGCCTTGAGTTTTATAGTTTGTTAGATGAGTTGGTTTATTGATGCGACACTGAGAGGGTATCATCAGGATCTCGTAGTGTCGAAGTTACTGCTGGATTGAGTCTCTCATTGCGATCACATGTGCAGGGTAAGATACTGGAAGGAGATATTATTCCCATATTGAGTGTCACTTTCTTCAGAGTTATGCATGTATCTACTGGAGCTGATGTATCCCCTGTACCATCTATTGATCAGTCTGCCATGGTCCTCCAGTCTGCTATGGTCTCCGGATGTGGTAGAGGTCGTGGTGGTGATCGTGAGTTTGGAGGAGGATGTGGCTTATTTGAAGGTGGTTGTGGTTCCTATGGTGGCAGACAGTGGTTTTGATAAGGTGCCCACGTAATGTAAGTATTGTAGGAGGAATAATCACATCTCTGAGAAGTGCTGGGAAAAGTTTGGTCATCCTGAATGGGCACAACTGGTTGATGCTGAACTCCTGCCCTCGGTGGTACTACTCATATTGATGGTCCGTCAGCCGCTCACTCTGGTTCTTCTGGCTCTTCCACTGTTATTCTATCATAGGAGGAGTATGATAGACTACGTCAGCTCCAGTTCTCTCAGAATAATCATTCAGCGACTCATCAATCATCTTTAGGTATGAATGCCTATATTATCTCTCCTAAAAAATTTGGATATTAGACTCAAGAGCCTCATCCTACATAACAGGTATTAAGCTAAAATTTGTTTTGCTTTCAAATAATTTTTTTCAGTTAATATTGCTGATGATATCTAGTCACCTGTATTAGGCAATGCTGTAGTTCAGGCTACTTCATTCTTAACCCTTACTGATGTTCTATGTATTCTAAAATTTTATATTAGCATATTATCCATCAGTCAGTTTACCAAGCATAATAACTGCAAAATAATATTTTCCCCTTTTTACTATTTTTTCAGGACCTGTCGACCGAGAGGAGGATCGGTTTGGGGCATGAGAGAGAAGACACACACTATTTGAACGATTGAATGACCCCTACTGCTTAGTTGCAGGTTAGTCTGATACTGCTCTACTCTGGCACTGGCGTTTAGGTCATCATTCTGTGCAAAAGCTGTAGTCTGTAGTTCTTGTTGACTCTTTTGTTTTCACTTTAGGTTGTGTCTTGTGAGTTAGGCAAACATCATCATACCACTTATCAGAGAAGTGTCAATAACCGCAGTAGTTCTGCGTTTGAGTTAATCCACTTAGATGTTTGGGGTCCTAATCGTGTGCCTTCAGTTAAAGGCTTTAGATACTTATTTTTGTTGATGACTTCTCTCGCATGACTTCACTGAATTTACTAAAAGAGAGGTCTGAGGTTTCTGATGTTATTGAACTCTTCTGTAATGAAATAAAAAATCAATTTCTATTTCTATTCGCGTGCTTCGTACTGATAATGCCTTAAAATATGTGAAAAATGACGTGTCCCTTTTCTGTTCTAAAAATGAGATTATTCATTAAAACTTCTTGCTATCATACATCCTAACAGAATAGTGTTGCTGAACGCAAACATAGACACATCCTAGTGTTGCTAGAACCATAATGATACATATGCATATTCCAAAATATTTGTGGTTTGTTGCTGTGTTAAGTACTTGTCATCTGATAAATAAGATGCCTCATTTGTTCTTAATGGTCAAGTTTTATTTTCTTATCTTTATTCTACCAAAAATCTTTTTTAATAGCTCCTCATGTTTTCAGTTGTACGTGTTTTATTCAAGACTTCTCTCCTAGTTTGGATAAACTATCTTCTCGGTCTATCAAATGTGTCTTTGTTGGTTATTCTTGAACTCAGAAAGGATATTGGCGTTACAGTCCTCACAACAAGAAGTATTTTGTATTTGTAGATGTCATGTTCTTTGTGTTCGTCCATACTTCTCTTTATAGAGTCCGATTACTGCATCAAAGTCTATCTCTCTTCCAACATATGTGCCGTTGTCTCCACCTGCTCATGTTCCTAATATCTCTTCGCCAGTGTTACCGAAAGACACTACAGAGCCACCTGCAACAAAGCCTCCTCGGGAAAAGATTCCAAACATTTTTACACTCATCGGCAAAATGTTCCTGCTTCTGAACAAGTTCTGGCCGACTCCTCTCCAGTGGAAGTCCACCTTCGCAGCCATTAATATCTCTCTCTGATCTTGATGTTCCTATTACCCTTCGCTAAAGTAAACGGTCTTGTACTGTTCATCTTATTTCCCAATTTATTTTTTATGATCGTCTTAATTCATCTTTTCGCCAGTTTGCTCTGTCCTTGTCTTACATGTCTATACCAGGTGGTCTTCTATGTCTATACCAGGTCATTTGAGGAGGCTATATTGGTACCTGCTTAGAAGCAAGCAATTGATGAGGAAATGAATGCTCTTGTTTCTTAAGAAACTTGAGAGTCAGTCTCTGCACTCACAAATGCTGTCGCTTTTGGTTGTCGTTGGGTCTACACCTTAAAGTATCGCTTAGATGGTTCAGTGGATCGATATAAGGCTAGACTTGTTGCCAAAGATTATACTCAGACGTATAGCGTGGATTATTTGGATTATTTGGGACTTTTTCTCCAGTTGCTCGATTGAACTCCAGGATTTTATTCTGTTTTGCGGTCAATCTGTCGTGGCTCTTGTTCCAGTTAGATGTCAAGAATGCCTTCTTATATGGTGATTTGCAGGAGGAAATATATGTATGTAGCAACCTCCGGGATATGTTGCTGAAAGGGAGAATAAATTCTGTTATCTCAGGAAGGCAATATATAGACTCAAGAAGAGTTTATGGGCGTGATTTGAGAAGTTTAACATTATCATTTTTGGCATTGGTTTTCATTATTGTCACTTAGATCACTCTGTCTTTGTTCGGTGTAATGTATGTTGATGATATTCTGCTGACTAGAGTGATTCAGCTGGCCTAGTGGAACAAATGAGTATCTTAGACGTCATTTTGTGACAAAGGACATGGGTAAGCCTAAATACTTTCTGGGGATTGATATTGTATATAAAAATAATGTACTTCTTTCTCAAAGGAAGTATGCTCTGGATCTTCTGATGGAGATATGACTTTTAGGGTGCAAACCAACTAGTACTCCGATATAAGCCAATGTAGACTTGTGGCTTGATGATAGTCACACTCTTGATGATCTAGAGAGGTTAAGAAGATTGATTGAAAAGTTGATCTATCTCACAGTTACTAGGCCGGATATAACCTCAGTTGTTGGGTGTTGAGTAAATCATGCATTAGCTTAAAGATGTTCATTGGACAGTTGCACTAAGGATTCTGGCTTATGTCAAAATCTCTCCAGGGAAAGGTCTGTTGTATAAGAAATATGGGCACATACACATTTCTGGGTACTCTGATTCTGATTATGCTGGTGACAAGAGCGGTAGAAAATTTATCACTGAAAATTGCACTTCATGGGAGGAAATCTTGTGACCTGAAGGAACAAGAAACAAGATGTGGTATCTTGTCTAGTGCAGAAGCTGAATATAGAGTTATTACTTATACTGTTTGCGAGATGCTATGTCTGAAGAATGTAATTATGGAGCTTAGTTTTAGACAGTCTGAACCTATGCCTATGCATTGTGATAATCAATTTGCAATCTATATTGCCCAAAATCTTGTATTTCACGAGAGAACTAAGCACATTGAGATTGACTGTCATTTGGTCAGAGATGTTTGGATCAAGAAGGTGATTTTTCTCCAGTTTACACCATCTTCGAAGCGGTTGGAAGATCTTTTTACCAAAGCGGTTTCAGCATAAGTATTTTTTAACTTATGTAGCAAGTTCGACATGATAGATATCCATGCTCCAGTTTGAGGGAGAGTGTTAGTTTGGATATTAGATATTGGATAGTTGGGATATTGGCTTGGGCCCATTATTCATACCCAACTTTGTACTCTATAGTATTGAGTTTCTTTCTAATGAATAATCATCAAGTTAGGGTTTATTCGCTAAAACACTAATATACCGAGAACATGCTATGCATGTTTTAAGAAAAAAGACTTGGTATGTAATGATGCTCAGCATAAATTAACATATATTGTTTAAATTTAACTATTAAATAGTTTATCTGAAAGATATAATACAGAGAGTTATGATACATTAATATCTATCAAGATATTTATTAAAAGTCTTATTTTTTTATTTCCAAGTTCTACAAATATTGCTTATATTTGTAAGGAGAAAATATATAATTTGTGAAACTTATATATAAATTATTAATTAGATATTAATTAGAATTATAGATATCAGTTATCTTGTCAACTTATAATTTAAATTGATTAAAAAATAAGTTGCTAATTAGATACATATTAATAATAAAGTAAAGAAGTAAAAATGAATAAATAAGAAAAATCATTACAGTTATCTCAATGTATATTTACATCTAATTTGTTTTGTTCTGCTTTTCTAAAGGAGAGTTGTTTTTAAGAAATAGAAAGTCAGTTTTTCTAAATTGAAAATTATTCTAAAAATAGATGTTATAGGAAATTTGTTCGAATAAATGTTGAGTAAATATTAAATAAATTATGGGGAATGGGGCTATCACAGGAGTTAGGGGAATGGGAGGAAAAGCACAAACAAAAGCAACATAGTTTTCTCATGTTAAAGGAAAATGTATTAGATGCATTATCATCTCACAAAAGAAAATTAGCTCAAAATAATTTATGGATGACTAAAGGCTAAATAAGAAAGAAGAGGTAACATATGTTTGTACCCATCCAACATCACTATAATTGTAACACCCCGTTCCGGGATACGTGTCCCAATTTTTCGATCGTATTGTTTCGATTTTCTTTCCGTATTTGTTTTTAATTTGTGATTATTTATATTATTTGGTATCAGATCTGGATTCTCAGACTCAAAGTCAGCCCTGGTCTGGATCAGGAAATCGATACCAGCGTACTTCCTGATTTGACCTTTCTGATAGTCTAATTTGACCGATTTCAGCTTTAGATACTGTTTCTAATATTTTAGATTTTTTTTTATGATTTTCTGAATTTTTCACAAAATCTTCAAAACTGATTGATTGGTGTCTCGATCGATTCTCGGATTTTTAAATACAAACGTAGTTGAATTTCTAAAGTTCGCTTTCACATTATTCCTAAGAATCTCATTTTTTATCTTAATTCATTTTTGGAGATTTTTTTGAATTTATCGTAATCTGACCGGATTTGGTGCCGACCGGTATCGCCAGTTGATTTCAAGATTTTTAATTTGAAATCAGATTGAATTTCTTAAATTCAATTTCATCATACATCTTAAAATAATATTTTCTATTTTTTGAAATTTTTTGGGAACGTTTCTGAAATAGTGTTTTTTTTATCCGATTTAAATAATAATAATATTGTTTTCTATTTATTTTCTTTCTTACTTTTTCCTTCTCTTTCTCCTTTGCTTAATTCTCTAATTTTATTTTACTTATTTATTATTCAATAATATATATTTTTTTACTTATCTCATCATTTTCTTTTACTTTTCCTTCTTTTCTTTCTTTTCTTTTTCTTTTCTTTTTTTCTTTTCTCTTTCTTTCTCCCCTACCTGCTCCCTGCCTCCCCAATTTCTTGTCGTTAACTACAACAACAGCAGCACATCCCCCATCTCCACTGTACCTCTCCCTCTCCCCCTTCTCTTTTCTTTTCTTCTCTCCTTCCTCCTCTCATTCTCCCCATTTCCCCCAATCTTTCAATCTCTTCCTCTCCCACCAACTCCCAACCTCCTCTTCCCTTGGGCCACCACCACACCGCCAGCGCTAGCGCCACCAGAGCGTCGCCACCACCCCATTGGCTGGCGCCATCTCCTCTCCCAAACACACTCGCTCTCCCTCCTTCTACAGTGCACCACCACCCTCCAATTTCACACAAAATGCATTTCCACCTCCATCTTCATCTTCGAAATCCACCCACAAATCCACCACCACCTCCTTCACAATCCACCACCACCCACCACCACTCTCCTCCACTTCCACACCCAACCACCATCTCCACCTCCTCCTCTAACCATCATTTCCACCACCACAAACCCCACCAACGACAGCCATAACAACATCAACCACCTCCCTTACCCCTCTTCTCCATCCAGGGCATTGCCCCTCCCCGTCGCGCCGTCGGCCGCGTCACCCAGGCGCTGGCGCCAACCCCCTCTCCCCTCTTTTCTTCTCTTCTCCTCTCTTCTCTTTTCTTTTATCCCCCTTCTTTTCTATTCTCTGTTTCTTTCCCTTTCCAGCACTCTCTCTCACTCACTTTCCCACATCTCTCTCCTCTAATCTCTTTTTAGCTCTCTTCATTCTCTTTCTCATTCTCTTTCTAGATCTTCTCTCCTCTTTCCGTGTGCTTGTGCGTGATGTCTGTGGACCCCTCGAATTTTCTCCTTGTGTCGCGTGTTAGTCGCCGTGTAAGTTCGCCGAAATCTGTCCACAACCGGAGTCCATCACTAAGCCCCGACTATTGGTTAGGCGAGTGTTTTGTTATCATCGCTTCATGCTCAGTGATTGCTACTCAAGCGTTTATTGCATGATATATTGCTATGCTAATGTTTTGTTATCATCGTTTCATGCTTAGTGATTGCTACTCTAGCGTTTAATACATGATACATTGTTATGCAAGTGTTTCTATTACTTGATACATGTTATGCTCTTTATTCATGCTTTGCAAGTACGTTACTAATGCATGTTACATGTTTCGCTTGTATCATATTTTCGTTAATCCCGGGCTCTATTAGCTCCACTTAACTATCTTGAATTCCCGTATCTAGTTACACGACCAGTTGACTGTCTGACACATGATGTCGTGATTCTATATGCATTTGTATCTAGTATAAGGCTTATACTGAGTACTCCACCTGGTACCGTTACACTTGATATTTGACCCTGACTGATTTATCACCTAACTCATAATTATCACTTTTACGGGAGTTGACACTGACACATGTATGCTCCTGAGATTATTTCCGGAATCTTACATGTTTTCTCCTAATATTATATCACTGTTAATTCCCGTAAGCCGATCATTATGGGCATATTTGTAGTAAGACAACTTACACTGGGACGAAGGAAACTGATGGATACCGATATAGTTCCGTGTTTATAGGGACCATACAAATGTTATACAAGTAATACTTGAGATTCTACCTGGAGGCAATCGGGTGTTTCCGTGGGGTGTACTACCACCCTTACTCCCCTGATCTCCTGCCGGGTGTACCATAAGCCCCTAGGTCTATTCCTATGGGAGCGGTGATATCCTATTCCTGTTCTGGCGTATAATAAGTCCTGTACATACCGGTACGTTCTGATTTAGAGCCAGATACTCCTGGACCGTTGTCCCGGTCATGTATGAGACCCATTTTAACATGGTTCGTCAATCTCCATCAGTTTCCAATAACCAACCTCGCCCGATTTGTATGCGAAGATATGTGGAATGGGACATATATCGAAACATACATATGGATGAGTCTTAATAATAACTTAATAATCTGATTTCATGCCACCTAAACTTTAATGATGTTTCCATATTGTATTATTTGTTGTGGTTATTCTATACTTGCATGATTTGAGTACACGACACTTGACCGATACACATGCTTTTGCTTATGCATGCCACTTGGCTTTTTTCACACTCATTGGGTTGCTTTCTGACAACTCTGGACTTGCATGTTCAGATCTGGAAGTTTGGACCGAGGTGAACCCTTCAGCTGAGGACCAGGCCCTTCTCGAGGAGTAAGTAAATCAGCCGTAGTTTCCTCCGTCTTGCCCAACTCGCGAGATTCTCTCTTTCAGCTCGTGAGTTTTACTCTTTTGTACCTTGTATACTCTATTTTTGTGCTTCCTGGTGATGTAATAATTATGTAATATTATGTCACAGTCTGTGATGACCGAGTACTTATACTTTTCTGTTGGAATGTATATTATCACGTATTTTTGTACTCTGACATATTATACTGATGCTTAGCATACATACGTGAAGGTGCTTTCACCTCGTGTATGTACGTCATAGTAGCGTCTCTGTATCCGTAGGATCAGGGTGTTGCAATAATCTTTGAATAATTACGTAAAAACAATAAAGAAAAATGTATACATCAAATTAGCTCTTCTGTTTTCTTATATTTGGCTTCGCCATAATCCTAGAAAAAAATCATACCCACAAATAAAGCAGATTTCATTAAGAAGTAAATATTTTTTATTAAAAGGAAGAGATCAACATCTTTATGATAATGTTCGCATCATATACCAAAATCATAAATTCAATCAAGTATACCAAAATTATATATTTGATCAAAGTTAGAGATATAAAATCGTGGAACATTGGAATTATAATCACCATCAAGAATAATCAAGAATCTAACGTTTAAACATATAGAAAATAGGCAAAAAACATTATCATGACAAGACACATACTGGAATAATTGACTTGTGAATGTAAATCAAGAATGACATCCGATTAGTGAAACCTAACGTGAAATTCATGAGAATTAATACATTCGAAATTGATAAAATTGAAAGAATCAGAATGAAGAGTAAAGGGAGGTGAGTGATAGGGGGACGGCAGGGGTTTTAGGATTTATGGTGGGGATTTAGTGGAATTGGGGAAGAACTAGAGATTTGAGGAGAGGATATGATCACGAATTACAACCCAGATCTTGGCTTCACATCTTAATTCTATTCAATCCATGAGATCAAATCAAAACAACACAAGTTTCACATAAAAACAAAATTTTAATCAAAATCATTACTTTCAAAATTTAATACATGGCTATATATAGCCTGCAATACGTGCACCATATGTGTTATTATTGATAAAATCAAATATACCCAAATCTAATTCAAATAAATTCTAAGTCTAAACCAAATCTTCTCACATTTAAATTCAAATAAAATCAACAAATCTTACTAAATCTGAATCGTTTAATTCCCTCATCATTCTCTTTGGCTTGAAAATATTTATCCCGATGAATGTAGTGATAGATGTAAGGTAAGCACAACCGGATGAAACTGAACCACATCACAAATTCTCAATCAGGCTAAGATGGTGATCAGGTAATCAGCACTGATTTGTCATGACTGAATCAAGCTAGTGGAGGTGGAACTTGCTTCTGTGACAACCAGCTGCAGTCGATGGTAGCTCAAACAAGATACCGTGCAACATGCCGAGGCAATTCATCTCCGATGAAAGCTGGGTTGATGCCTGAACACATGGAATATCTAACTCGTAAGTAACAGAAACACTCCTCTTCAGAACTCTATCGGAACCTGTAACTAAGCGTGCAACTTCCTCACAGTCTCAGGGTGACTCGTAACGATCACTTTATTATCAATTGCAAATTCTTGCAAAATACTAATGGATATGCAACAAATTTGTAGTTTTCATCGCAATTTGCTAATTGTCTAGTGATATCATCATCATGTGCATCATGCAAATGCAATGCAGTAGACACTTTAGTGTGTAACTCCTAATGATAAAAAAAAATAAGATATATGGATGCCTAGGACACACCGAACCCCGCTAATGGTAATTGGACCTGGGCACAAACCCTAAACAATCAGTAAAAGAAGAAGCACTAGAAACCCCATGTTGGATCATAACAAAGAACTCTGATGGCTCACTAGAAAATGATTCAATAGGAACGACTATAAAGTCATAATCAACACGAGGGGATTTAGATATCCCATTAGATGTAATGAAGCTGAATCAACTGTCTCGTGATCGATCTCACTCTCTATCATAAGTGTAGCAAATGAATACCTTGAGATCTGACTAGAGACACTATACTC
This sequence comes from Agave tequilana, assembly GCA_038442645.1. Classification (NCBI taxonomy): domain Eukaryota; kingdom Viridiplantae; phylum Streptophyta; class Magnoliopsida; order Asparagales; family Asparagaceae; genus Agave; species Agave tequilana. Next base: position 6,739 of record JAVJIF010014306.1, on the reverse strand, counting down.
CACTAATTCAGACGTAGTTCACTATTATCATGAACATGGGCATCAACAGTTAATGGTGTATCAGACTTGACTATCACATCTACTACTTCACTAGTACCCTCATAGAAAGCATACCCTTATCAAGAATCGGTGTGTAGGAACCAACTGATATATCTTCAATTATACTAGTATGTCTTAGAAGGAACGTGAACATCCTCAACAACCTTCGAGTCATCAACATCATTACTAGGTACAATACTACAGTCGACTCTTCGAGGGGCACTGATAATTATAGTGCCCATATCTCTCACACTTTGAGCACTGGGCTTTGGCATAGTCTATCTTTAAGGCAACATCAAAAAACCTCTTCAATGATGTCTAAATCATAGGCGTCAGTGATCATAGCATGTCTTATTTTGGACCTTAAATCCCAAACAAATCTAGTTACAGAATGAGAATAATGCTCATGTCACAATGAAGGGTTAAATCTGTAGATTTGACTATAATCTTAGGCCGGCATATCACTCTGACGGAGGTTATGTAATTGGTCTAAGAGACGTTTCCTATAATATTCAGGAAGGTACTTTTTTTTAAGCTTTTATTTCATTTCTTTCCAAGACTATGACAGCTTTACATCTCACGCAATTTCTCTACTGAGGTTCAGTAGTTATTAGCTCATTTGACGAGTTTCCTCCTAGCAAATAGGAGTCTAGCTGCATCGAGAAACCTATACCAATCAAAGTAGCACTCCATATTGGCTAGCGAATCACTGAAAATATTAGGATCACATGAACTATCAAATATAGATCTAGTTTAAATCTACGCGCTATTTCATCTTTCTAACATGCCAATCACAGGCAACACTACTTTCACAGTCACTTCTAATGCAAGTCATATACTGATAACTCATGTTGGCTACAGATGCAAGTCAGACAATCAAGCATATGCAATAGATAATCCTAAACTCAAATGAAACTATATGCATGCACTAAAATGAAAAAAAATAAAATTTCCTAAAGGTTTAAGCCCTAAATGTGATAAAATGCAATTCTAAAAGGATGAAAAGTAACAAATAATGAATCAATCACTCGAGGGAAAGCAAGTACAAATTAACTACAAATTGTCACAGTGCAATAGCACTTGCAAAATTGAGCAATCAATAAATCAGCTCAAGTTAGGATATCATTGGATGGGTGAGTCGTTTCCAAACGCAAAATTTCTCTAAGAATTCTCAAAGAAATATCGATATTGGAGAGCTAAAATTACCTTCGAAAGTCCTGGACAGCGGCAATAGGTCTGGAAGGTAGCTACCTCTAGAATGGTGCAAATCTGGCGCGAAATGGGCTTGAAACAACTCGAACCACACTACTGGTTTGTAGTTGGAACAATACTGACACCAAATAGGAGCTTGTGGAGGTCGGATCAGATGTCCAAATGCTGCAAAATTCTCCAAGTATCTCTGGGACGCAGCTGTGATTATAACGCTTCTGACGAAACTCGAATCGGACTTCGAATGGACCTAAATGGACTCTAGAACATCGTTGTACACTGCTGCTGGACTGAACTGGCTCAGTCTGCTTAGAGTCGAGCTGATGACATCAGCATAGGCTCAGCTGACATCAGCGTCAGCTCTGGTGAGCTGGGTCAGAGCCGACGGCTCTGGTCGGCTCTGCGACTTATGTCCGGCGCAGGTTGGCTCGGGTCGGGTCATTTTCGAGGGATTTGACCCAAATAGCTTTAATTAAACTCGAAATCACTAGGGCTTCTTGATTCCGATGCGAGCGCGACGGCAACAAAGATGTGGATCTCAGGCTGTGGAGATGTGGAGATCGATCTAATGCCGATCTAGGCTTGGATCTGGTTGTTATCGGTGGCAAAGTTGCAGGCAAGGTGTCGCGTGTCGACGTTGAGAGTTGAAGAGGAGACGATGACGGAGTTGGAGATCGGGGGGTTGCGACGGCGTAGGAGAAGTGGACCTCAGGCGTGACGCTGTCTGGTGACAAGTGGACTATACAGTCGACGACGAAGGAAGAAGTGAGTGGTGGCGATGGAGATGATGATGAAGTCGACGCGATGAAGACGAGGAGAAAAAGAGGCTTCCGGCGAGGTTGGCGATGTCGGCGAGGAAGATGAAGAAAACGATGAAGGCGGAGGGAGGAGGTGACACGCTTGGAGGCGGCGGCAATAGAGATGACGACGACGAGTCTTTAGCGTCGGCGTCGGCGAAGGTTGGTGGCCAATGACAAGGGAAAAAAGAGGTGGTGGAGATGGCAGGGGGGTTGTGGACGAGGCGCGGTGATGGCGGAAAGATTGAGATGGTGTCGAGGAGGAGACGACGATGAAGGAATCGAAGACGAGGAAGGCAGGAAGATGAACATTGTAGTTTTTGTTTTTGTTTTGTTTTTTATCTTTTTGATTTTTTTCTTCTTTTTTTCTCTTTTTTTGAATTTTTTGTATTCTTTTTCTCTCTCTTTTAAGAATTAAAAAGAAGCTGATCTAGGGTTTTGGAAATTTTGTGATTTTTTGAAGTGAATTTTGTGGAGGAAAAGAGTAGAAGTTCGGCTCTGATACCAAGTTGATGTTGGAAAAAAGGGGATTTAGGGTTTTGGTGGGGATTTGTTGGAATTAGAGCAGAACTAGATATTTGGGGAGAGGGTGTATGATCACGGATCGCAATCCGAATCTTGATTTCATCGCCTGATTCGGTTTCAATTCATGAGATTAAACCAAAACAACACAAGTTTCACATGAAAACAAAATTTTAATCAAATCATCATTAATTTTAAAATTCAATATAGTTTTGTATAGCCTACAATATATGCACCATTCGTGCAATTATTGATAAATTTAATTCAAATAAATCCTAAATCTCAACCAAATCTATTCAAATTTAAATTCAAATAAAATCAACAAATCTACTAAATGTAAACTGTTTGATTCCCCACCAGTGAGAGAGAGAACCTTGTTTGCTCATTCAGGTCAGGTTGTTTGAGGAATGAACGAAAGCTTGAAGATTCAACTTTGGGGTTGAAAAAAGAAAACGATCAACATATAAATGAAAAAAAAAGAAGATAAGGGAGAGCGTTTCAAGATAATTAAAAAAAAAAAAGAAATGGGAGAGGGAGAGGATTCGCAAATAAGAGTTAGAAAAGGATAAAAGAAAGAGTTTGCAGATAAGAATATTTGTTGTGGGTAAAAACCGGGAGAGAGAAGGAGATTTTAGATGAGAAAGAGAGAGAGTAACTATATTTGGATAGCATTAAATGTACATAGAGAGTAATTGCTTAGCTAGCGGCTTGAAATAAGGACAAAAAGATATAGACAAACATATAGTTAGATTGATTTAAATGTGTGAGAGTTTTTTTTTTAAAAAAGAATTACTTAAATAGCCTTGTTGCAAAGTTATATTTTTGAAGTTTTATTCTATCAATAAATAAATTCTAAAAAGGTTAAAATTGATGGACAAAATCTTTTCAGAATATCTTTTTCTTATAGTAAGTATAGATGTTTTGTTAACACTTTCTTCAACACATTTAGACATCTCTTAAGCACTTTTTTTCGTACTCATTACACGTTTAGATATGTCTTTACTTTTATTTGGGTAATGAAGACTAAATATTAGTAGAAAAAGGTTGTCACAGTGACTTGTATTAAAGCATAAAAAATTTAGTACATGTTTCTATATAAGCATTGGGATACACTAACTATTAAAACAAGGTATATTTCTTGTAAATGATCATTAATTCTAATACAAATGTAAACAGTATACATATCATATTATTAAAAACATGTGTGTCCATATTTGAATGTGATGCGTGCCTATACATGTATGCATTTTGTGTACATCCTTTACTATTGTTTTTATCATCTATTTTTAATACACACAGATTTACTCACACACACACACACACACTCACACAGTCATGTTATTTTATCCCCCGGGTCTACTTTCTAAGGATTTACTGTGTCACTATCCCTATGTTGGGATCGGCTCTAAAATTAGCCAATACCTTTGAGGATTAGTAGGCTTTAGGTTAGGCATGATGGTACACTGTATGTTATTTTCTTTCCTTTTATCATGTGGGTTTTTATGGAGTATCCTTTTCCATCACACTAGCTATTCTTGTAGTGTTACTTGCTTGTCCTTCTCATGCATATATATATTTACAGTATGTAAGACTCATGTAAACTTGTATTCTCTATAGGTTCTAGATGAATATCAAAAGGCTTTTGGGGAATCATGGAGAAAAGTACAGGCAGATTCTACTCAACCATGGCCATATCTGAATGACGCTTTGACGAAATTTCAGGTTTGTCACATCCATTTTTGATGTTTTTTGTCAACTTTAACGACCTGTCTCTAATAAATTAGATATCCACTTTGTGAAGGATTCTCTCACTTTGGCCTCATGCTAATGACTAAAATAGAATTTTGTACTGGTTATTATTTAATGTTGTAGTCTCGTATTACCTTTTTCAAAGTTTTATTTGATCCTGCATTTGGGATCCTATGATTATTCCTTTTCACTTCAGGACCTTCGTTTTTCTGGAATGAGAAGCTAAGACTTAACTCAAGTCAGCATCTAATAATAGATCACCTTTTTGGAAGTTTTGTTTTAGATCCAGAGTAAAGAACCAAAAGGCTACCTATCCTTTCTGGTTCAAGTTAAATCATATTAGCAGAAGTTCATGCAATATAGTGCTTTAGAGTTAAATAATTTATTATGAACTGGGAACTGCTGAATTGAGTTGATTTTTCTGAACATGTATTTATCGTCCATTAGGATCCTGCAGAGGCTGACAAGTTGCTGAAAATCCAGAGGGACTTGGATGAAACCAAAATTATCTTAGTAAGTATTGATCTCTGTATTGCATATATGCAACTTATGTTTGAGTTTTTTAATATGATACTTTTACACATTAGCATCTAATTGGAAATTTTTTTCTTCAGTAACACATTTGAGTTCCATAACAAAGAGAACAGGAATAGTAGTTGTTTGAACATGTGTAGCATTCAAGTTAAATAAAAGCGAGAAATGTTCCTAACAAAGGATTTTTTTTTTTTAAAATTAAACTCTTATGCACTTGGATATTGCACACAGAACTTCTAATATTCCCTTTCTCTTAATGGTCAATTTGGAATGTATACTTGTGAGGTTTTAGAGGTATAATCTATGTGGTTGGCGTATGCTTCTGTACTCAGATTTTAGATGGTTATTATTGTTGCTGTCCTTGTTGTTCTGTCATAACATTGAGTGTCTGTTTCTCTTTTGGATGACTTGGGCAAAGTGTTTAGTTTAAGGTTTTTGTTTGTTTTTAGTTTTTTTTCTTTTGCTGTTCTTTGTGGGATAGAGAGGAAGAGAAAATGCATTACGGAAGCTGTGCAGTTTTTGCTGAAAATATTAAAAAAAACCCACAAGTGGATCATAATCAGAATTAAGACACTTAAAATTGAAGAAAATTGATGGTGATAATTTTGTTTGTGTTCATTTTGTACATGAAAGAGGTAGCAATGGTAAAAGCATCCTAGCTTCCAGTTAGCAAGTGGGATATGCATACTATCCATATTGAGCATAAGTTTTCCTGTAGATTTATTATGTCTTGTTACAATAGAATATTGAAAACAATTCAGGCTGGTATTCGAAATTTTAATAGAAAATCTTAATGGGTTAACTTAATCGTTGAATTTAGGTTTAGGCTATCTTTAAAGATGAAAGAATATAGTCCCTTTTCATTATTTTGAGGCCAGTTGAAATATATTGACATCTAATCTGATATAACTTAAGTTGCTAGAATACTCCTGGAGCAAAACTTTTGAACTGGTTGAGGCACAGGTATGCCGTACTTGCTGCAGATTTTATGTTTTATCACTTGGTAAACGACAAGATATAGAGGCTAAAGGTCTTAGTGAAGGCATATTACTCGATAGGAATGAGTGGAGAAAGCTGAACCATGTGCCCGATCCGGCGTAATTCTCTTTTGGTTCATGTAGCCTACCCCAAATACTTGGGACAAATGGCTTAGTTGTTTGTTTATCACTTGGTTAACACGAACAATCTGCATCGGATGAGAAATTGGCCCACAGAAGGCACTTCCCACTAGCTGTCTACAATTTGCAATATCTCATTCAGAGAGTAAATAAACTGTCTATTGACTCTATTTTGAAGGTAAGCCACCTCAACAGCTTCTTTACTGCTGATTGCATCATCTGTTACAGGCTTCAAGAAATATTTCTAGTAAGCCGGCCTTTAAAATTTTCAGAAGGGAAAAGTGGTTAATTCTGGTCTTCAGACTATCAAAAATTTTCTCGTGTCCCTTGTTAGTTTCCTCATCAGTTTAAACTGGAAATTCACTGAGATTCATTGGTTTTAGAGGATTTTCTTTTTACGTTCTACTTTGTTTTTCTTAGTTTTATTTGTACTTCATGCACATGAAAACATTGTACAGTTTATTTTGTCTTACAACTATTCAATAATATATGTTGGTTAGGCTTGACAAGTGTGGGAAAGTTTCGCGGAGGAGTTCCTTTCTGTGGTTTGGTCACTGATGGAAATTGATAGATAGAAAAGGAGTTGGCTTGCTAATGTGTTGAATATTTTCCCAGCATATGTGTGGTTGAAATGAGAAAAGAGCTACATTCCTCTCTCTTTCCTGTTTTCTTTTCGTGGCTATCATTAAAAATAAATAGATAAATAAATACATCATCAAGGGTGTTGTATATCTGTTTGACATACTGGGACAATATTGTTGGCCCAGAGGC